>CAJHIA010000020.1:0-171274 GCA_905066765.1 Sclerotinia trifoliorum
TTTCAATATATATCCTTTATATTCTTTTTCTTTCTAAAGAAAATTAGAATATTATTCAGATAATAAATTATAAATAAATTGAACTTTTTGAATATCTTATTGTTCTATTGTTGATATATAACTAATATATTAATTAATTCAAATAGTATAATTATATATTCTTATAAACTTAATAATAATATAAAAGCTATTTTTTATTTGTAATTTTCTTTTATTTATATCAAATTGAAAATATTTCTTTGTTTTAATTTTGTATAAATTATAATTTTATTCAATTTATTCCTGAATTCCTGGATTTTTGATATTAGATATATATCTCTAATTATTTTATTATTAATTCAATAATAGTCTTTGCAAGATCAATCATCTAGATTACCTTTTTTGAATATCAATAATATATTGAATACACAAAGGGATTTGGATTTTTTTTATTCTTTCTTTTCAGTTTTAGTTTTGTATTCTTTTTATATCTTTATAATATTAGAATTATATAATCTCAACTTTTCGATAAAGGGTACAAATCCCTTTTTGATTGATCTTATAATCTCAAGATTTATATTCTAATAAAACCTTTAAATCTTATAAATCTTTGAAAAGCTTAACAAATCTTTTATATTATATTAGAATTCCTTTTTTATTGGTTTTATCGATCAATGAAGAATTCATTATTATTATAATATAATATTCAATCTCTTTGAAAATCTATTTTTTCGAATTATATAATTATTTGTTATTATAATTAAATATTAAGATATTTCTTATTCAATCGATATTTAGATTATATTTCTTAATTTATAGGATACCGAGAATAATTGTATATTTGTTTAATAATATTAAATCCATTTTGATTTGTTTGATATATCTGTTTAGTATAATCATCTTGATAATGTTGATTTCTTTGTATATCCAATTATCAATTCTAAATTTCTTTCTTTTTAATAATATTAATTAATAAAGATCCTGTTTTAATTCTATAGAATTCTATTTTCCTTAACGAAATTGGGATTTATAAATATATTTATAATTTCAAAATCAATTAAGGTATTGATCTATTGATTCTTTAATTTGATTTTTATAATTAATTATCCGATTTTTATAATATTATTGAATTCTAATAATAATGTTTCGATAGTTTATTCTTCGATAAAAAGATTCAATTATTTCTATTAGTATTCGTTTATACTTAATAATCGATAAGATATAATGAATAATAATTCTATTAATCTTATTTGAAAATCTTAACAATAATCTTAATTTAATACTTCTTTATTATCCTTATCGATCCTTTACTAAATACAACGAATCCCGATTTATAATAAGATTTCCTATACCTTTTTAACTTTTAGATTATATTTGTTATATTTCTATACTTTATTGAAAGATAAAGAATTTATATTTATAATATATTTCTTAATATTACTTATTCTAATATTTTCCTTAAATATTATATAATAAATATTATTGTATATTATTATATGAAATATTAACAAAATAAAATAAATATAGATTTTATATTTTTTTATAAAGTTTAGTTTTTTCTTTCTATAATAACACCAAATACATTTCTTATTTAAATAATTGATTAGATACTATAATTTATTTTCCTAAAATAGATAATAGAATTCAATTGATTATTGATCTTTTTCGAATTTTTTGATTGATTCTTTGTTTTTTAATTCAAGGTTTTCTAAAGGTTTTCTTTTATAATCATTATTATTCTTGATATTAATTTTAAAATTTTGATTATTGATATCTAATTCCTTTAATTATTTAAAATTGAATTGAGATAGATCTTTTTCTAATAATCCTATTTTTTCGAATTTCCTTTTAAGATTTTTATTTTCGAGAATTTTATCTTTTGTTCCTAAATTTCATTTGTTTTTGTTTTTGTAATAAATAATTTCTTTTTTGAAAATAATCTTAAAATATATATCTACTTTTCCTATAAATATAATATAAATTATTCTTTTATATCTTTTTTTATTAGTATTTATATTACTTGATTTTATATAATATTATTCAATATCATTCAATTTCATTGAATCGTTAATATTATAATATTTGTTCTAACAATAAGATTTTTGAAACTTCTTGTTTTCTTAAATGATTCCTTTTTTCTTTATCTATCGTTTATAAAATCAATTATCAATAAAAATAAAGATTTCGATCAATTCAGAAAGATTCAATAATTTTGAAGTTTTCATTAATTCATCCTTGATAATATCTTTCAATCTTTTATAGAATTGTGATTTTAAATAATCATTATTCTATATAATATATTCAGTATATTATTGAAACTTGATAATATAAATTATAATTGATCCAATTTGTTCAAATTATCGTAATACTTTTTCAATTATATAATCAGGGTCTATTTCATCGAATATCCTATCGAATCTTTGTTTGAACGATTTGTAATTAAGAAAAACAATAGATCTCAGATTTTATATTTTCATTTAGTTAATTATCAATAATCTTGATTATTAGATTATTAAAAAATGATTCAATCCAATTAAATACAATTCCTCAAAAAAAGAAGATCAATTACAAAATTCTTTATATCGAAATCAAGAAAAGTTGTTTGTTAAAAGTATAATAAAGATTAATTTGTATAATAAAAGTTCAATATTTGTTATAATCTTTATAGAATAAATCAAGAATAGATATCTGAATCGTTTGTTTATATTCTATAATAGTAGTAGTTTGAATAGGGGCTTTGATTGGATTGAATATAAACGATTCGATAAGTTATTAATTGAAAACTATTATATTGTATATAGCTTAACTATAACGATACTCAAAATATAACAATCTGATCAAGATAACAACTATTTAAGGTTTTGTATAATTAGTAATTATAGATTAAAACTAATAATCATTGATTATCCATTCGAAAATAAATATATTACTAAATCAATCAGAATATAGATAAATTAATTGATAACTAAATTAAATATAAAACTTCTAAACTATAAAACTATTCTGATTATATACTAATTCATTTCAAAAATTTCAAAAAATCTACATTCTTAAAGATTTCAAAAAATCTATAAAAGCTTACATTCTTGAAAACTTTATTATATAATTAGAATCAGATTATATATCCAAGTTTGTTGAAGGTAGGAAGATTATATATAAAGTGGTTATTATATAAATTTGTATACAAATTGCTTTGCTTTTCAAAGAGGTCCAAGCTCGTTCAGACAGGTTGATTGTTACCCTGTAATATTCTATAAAATTATTTCGTAACATTTAAGTAAATTCGATTTAATAATATCTTTTATAGTATTTCAAGATATACCCAAATTTTGTTCGATTCAAAACTATGATTTTCTATCCTTTTAGTTTGAAAGATTTTAGCTTTATAAAGGTACTTCAATTTTGATGAAATTTATAATTACTATTCTTATCTTGAATTTTGACAATTATTTTGAGTTTGAATAGCAAATATTGAAAATTTGAATTTTGATGAATTATTTATAATTGAGGGTTGAAAATAAGATTATGGTTATTTCTTAATAAAGTATACGATTAGAAGTTTCCAAAACTCTTATATAGCATTACCCTGCATATACTGACTGTATGGTTCAAGAGAGAGGTGCGTCCACTAAAAGAAAAAGTGAAAATGATTAATTCAATTCTTTTAAAAGCCTTTCACTCTTTGAGAATTTAATAAAAGTTTAAAAGAAAATTAAACAAATAACAATTATATAATATTAATCAAGAGATTTTATAAAATTAAAATAAAATAAAATTTTAATATATAATAAATTAATAAAAAACTTAAAATATAATATTACAAAAGTGATAGATCGAGATATATATATTCTGATGATATATTATAAAAGAAATTAAAAAAGAAATTAAAAAGAAAATTAATTAAATCATATTGTAATATATCACTTATAAAGAAAATAAGATTTATAATAATTTTGAAATTAAAATTATTATCAATTTATCAACATCAAAATCTTATTATATATAAGGTTTACTTGATGATAGAAAATGAGAAACTTGTTTAAGTGAATCGCGATCCTGATAATCTAATAAAAGTTTAATATAAACTTTATAATCTCAAAAATTTAATTTGGAACTTTTTCAATGCTATTGAAATCGTTCAACTTTGAAATTATTCAACTTTATTAAACTCATTCAATTCTATTCATTCAATTCATCTTATTCAACTCAAAATAATGATAATAATAGTAATAATAATAATTATTATTATTTTTAAAAAATAAAAAATTTCAATTATCAAAACAAGTTGATAATTCTACTTGCATTCTGATATATATTTAATATTTAAATTTATTATAAAAATTTTAAAACTTAAATTTTCATTAGGGTCCGGGGGCAGGCCCTGATAATCTAATAGATAATCCATTAATATTATAATTATTTGTAAACTATAAAGATTAATTAATTCAATGATTATATAAGATTGTTTTGTTATATAATATAAAAAATTTTTTAAAATAATTTAATCAGATTTTTTCTAAATCGATTATTTCTATTATTTGAATTATATTTAATTATTTTATTGAATGAAATTGTATAAAACTTTTTATACTTTAAAATTGTTATAATAGGTAGTATAATAAACTTTCTGAAAATCAAAAAAGAAATAATATAATTAAAGTTAAATCGAAATTTGTTGTATTTGTATTAATATATATAGAAATATATAAATCTAATTTTAATTTCAATAAATTTTAACGAATTAAATGATTAATTAATTAATCTTAATAACGAAACTACAATTATTATTTTAATTTAAAAAGCTTTATATATTATAATTTATTACTATTCTCTTTATATACAAATAACAATTAAACTTAGTATTTATAATATATCTATTTTTCTGTAAATTATTTTACATAATTCTATTAAGATATTATCAATCTTTATATATAATAATCTTTTAGACTTTGTTTTTATAAAGTTTTTATTTTTGTTTATTTTGTAAGCTTTCTTTTTCTATTAATTTATTTAATCTTTCAAAGAATTATATTGATCTTTTTAATCTCCTTTCTTATTGTCTCTTCCTCAATCATATTTTCATTAAGAATTATTATTATATCATTCGGATTCTCCTATTAAAAAATCATAAATAAGGTATCTTAAATCGATATATTATAACTACAGGTGTATTGAAGATCTTATTTAAATTCGTTATATATATAGATATTATAATTGATTCTAATAATGTATCTGTATCAAATACGTTTGTCAAAATGTTATAAAGTTTGGATCATATATTTAATTACCAAACTTGAATGAACTTACTCATAAACAATTTTGAAAACGATTTTGTTATTCAATTGAATAAACAAAATATTATTGAGCTTTATCATTTATTAATTGAACATTTGTAATTGAACTGATATTATATATTATTATTCATTATCAATAAAACATTATAATAATAATTTAAATTAAAATAAGAAATTAAAAAGTATAATCAGAATTTTATAATTTGAGATAGAAAATGTATTTTATATTTATTGATTTTATAAACAATAAGTATTTCGTTTTAAATTATTTTGAACTATATTTATATCTAATCTTTTAAAATCTATTGATATATATAGATTTATGAAGTTTTTATATTCATTTAAATTTGATTTTTAATAATTATTAATATATAAAGATTTAAAAAATTTCTATATTTACTTAATTTTGATTTCCAGTATTCAATAATTAATGAAGAATATATTATATTTATTTTATTCTATTTTATTACTTCGATCAGTTTTTTTGTCAAAAAGATTCAAATATTTCATTACAACAAATATATCTTAAAGCTATGTTTATAATTAAAATTATATTTATATATAAAGATGGTAAATATCTTAACCAAAATTAATGTTTATTTATAATCAGTCTTTACATCAGTTTTTTGTTTTCCAAATTATTTATTTTTTAAATATTCATAAATGATATCAAATAATTTAAAAAACTTGATTTGAATATTTCAGATATAATAAAGATATATTACAAATCTTTTTATATTATTATATTATTTTTTTCTTTTGAATTATTCTAAATTGAAAGAATAATCCTAATTATTACTGGAATAGAATTTGCTATTTTAGAGTATATACCTCAATTTCAATTTCCAAAAAAATTCTTATAAATCATTGTAAAGATATTATCTATAATTCTTTTTCTAAGTTCTCAGATGAATTTATAAATATAAAGTTGATGTAGAAATCTATAATATTAGAAATGTAGTTGAGTTTATAATCTTTTAATCCGGCCTTTGTATTAATAACATTTTTGTCGATATCTGTATATTGAATGTAATAAAGTTCGTAGGCCAAAAATCGATATTAAATGTAAATATTGAGAATATTTGGTTACAATATAAACCAATATAAAATTATTTTTATAATTCATCAAATAATTGTATAAACAAAAAGATTTTAAGAATAAGCAAAAACATTATTTTGTTTTAATTTTCTATTTTTATATAAAAACATTCAGTATCTTCTTTATGTCTTTATAATTATAATCTATAATGAATCAATTATAATTATTTTGTTAATTTATTCTTTTAACAAAAAATTTAATTATTTTATATTATAAAGATAACTAATAAGATTGATGAAAAGAAATTGTAGATTATTAGTTTTCATTTTAAAAAGATTCTTTTCAAAATAAGTAGAAATATTAGTTTTGATAAGATTATATTTCTGTAGGATAATAATAAAAATCCTATTCATGATTTGAATAATTTTCTTATTATCGATTTTATAAAACTATAAGATTTTTTTATGCTTTTTATATTTAAATGGATCCTTATAAAAAAAGGTTTTCGATATTTGATATAATTATTTATATTGAATAAATAACAAATAATTTCAAATATAATATATATATTATATAAAGCTAAACTTTGAAAAACTTTGTAAATGAATAATATAATAATTACAAATGAAAGAATAAACTTTAAATATTATATTAATATAACAAAATAGAGAAAAGTCTATTTCTATATATAAATATATTTTATATATAAATATATTTTATATATAAATATATTTTATATATAAAAGAATATACAACTTTATTCAAAATTTTAATATAATAATATTATAATATTGTTTTTGTTTTTGTTATTAATATCTATTTTAAGATCAAAATTTATAAAACTTATATAATAATCTTATAACAAAATTTTTCGATATAAAAGTTTACTTTATTTAATTTATTTAATATTATTATTGATCTTATCTAATTTGATAAGATTTTTTCCAAATCATCTATTTCTATTACATCATTAATTGTATAGATATTTAGATTGTGAAGCTTACTAATATAGATTATTGATAATAAAATTGTATTTTTAATATAAATGATATTTTGCTGGTAGTTTGATCGATTAATTATTAATTATTATTCAATTTATTGATAATACTATAAGATTCAATCGAATATCTAACTTTCTTATATATATTATATTGTAAATTCGTTATTCAAATTATATATTAATCTATAACAAAAAGGTGTTTCTAGAATTCTAACAAAATTCGAAAACCAAATCATTACAATAATATATTCTGAATTTGGAAATGGGTCTTTATTGTTTTGAAATATCTGTTGGTTAAATAGAATATTATTTTTTACATTATTTTTATTATTTTTATATCAATCTATAATTATACAGAACGATAAGAATCTTAAATATTTTTATATTTAGAAAAAATACAATTAATCTTTTATATTAAATAAATAATAGGAATAATAAATATAGGATTTTTAGAAATATTAGAAAAAGGAATATAAATCTTATTCATTTATTGAATCAAAAAGGATTATGTTTTTCTTTTTTATTTATATCTTTTTTTTTATATAAAAGAAATATATCGCCTTTGTATTATCAATTAATCTTAAATAAAACTAAAATATCTTCTCTTTTCAGTATCTCTTTTTTTCTAATTCTTTCTTATATATTCTATTATTTCTTTCCAATATAAAATAAAGAAACCAGTATTTAAACAGCATCAATAATATTATAATTATAAATATAATATAAAAAAGAAATTCTAATTATAAGAAAACAAATAAAAAATTGATTCTTTATATTATAAAAGTAATAAATCAAGACATATATATTCTAATAACATATTATTTATGGAAAAACAAGATTTATAATAATTTTAAAATTAAAATTATATAATTTTAGATATATATATATAGAAAATTGATTATTTTTCAAAAGAAAAACAAAACTTTCTTTTATATCTAATTATAAAAATTATTTAATTATTTAACTAAAAACCTTTATATATATAATCTATAATTTTAGTTTTTTTATAATATAAATTTGTTTGAATTATATATATAAAGTATTAATCTGTTGAAATATGATCAAAATAAATAAATAATATTTATATATACTTTTTTAAAAAAATATCTTTCTTTAAAGATTTTATTTAGAATTAAAAATTTTCCCTTATACTTCTTTACTTATTTGCTTTTTAAATCTATCTAATATCTTTATTGTCGGCTTGCCGACACTATAACCTTGCTGTATGCGAGGTTTACCCGGTGTAGGTCGTAGAAAATGAGGTTCGCTTAAGGTTGCGATATGATTGGTCGAGAAATGAGTCGCGATCCTGACAATCTGATTGGTCTAAAATACCGGTAAAAATCTAAAAAGCTTGGCATAAGCCTTACAACCTGAGGCAAATCTGACTTAGAACTTTTTTCAATTCAACTCATTCAATTCATCTTATTCAATTCAAAATAATAATAATAATAATAATAATAATAATAATAATAATAATAATAATAATAATAATAATATAAATAATATAAAATCTTGTTATTATTATTTTTAATATTGAGAATAATAATATTAAATAATAATATAATAATATTAAATAATATTGTTATAAATATTATTATTATTATAAATAATAGTATTAAATCATATTATAATTATTATTTTTGAATAAAATAATTTGATTTTCAATTATTAAAAAAACAAGCTGATATTCTGTCTGCACCCTGATATATATTTAATATTGAATTTATTATAAATTTTTTAAACCTTAAATTTTCATTAAACTGTCTCGAAAAGCCTAGGGTCCGGAGGGCGCAGGCCCCTGGTTATTAATTGTTTTATATTCTCGAATTATAATAATAATGATATTATTATTTTTATTATTATTAATATATATTATATTCTACAATTTGTATATTATTCTATATTACTTTATTAAATATCTTTATATAATAAAATCAATTATATTTTATAAACTTTATTATATTTGGGTTTCTAATTAAACAAATTAAATAAAATATTTTTAATTCATTAATCAAAATATAACTTGTAAAATCTTTTTTCTTAATATATAATTATAATTAATAATATAAAGAATTAAAATATATATATTATAAAATAATATTTATTAGAATTTATTTACTATTATAATATTTATTAAATATTTTATATAAAAATAAAATTTATATAAAAATTCTTTTATTTGAAATTCTTTTATTATTCTAAACATTTTAAAATTTATTCATGATATATCATTTAAATATATAATAAAATCTTTACAAAACTTATAATTTTTATATGAAATCAACTATCAAATAATTTTTCAACATTTAATCAAAGTTTTAAATTTTTTTTAAAAATATGTTAATTTGAATTTTCAAAATTTCAAATATTCTATTTAATTTTTCTAATATTTTATATAATTCTATTTTTATAAGAAATATAAATATTTAATATATACTATTAAAATTAAAAAATAAATAAAAATCAATTTTTGATATAATTTTATTTAATATAAGAGCTTAAAATAAATTATTTATAGAACTTTTATATTTAATATTATATATTTATAATCATTCCTTCGATATTATATGCTATATACCAGGGGCCTGCGACCCCTGGCTTTTCGACATAGTCTAATGAAAATTTAAGGTTTGAAAAGTTTATAATAGATTAAATATTAAATATATATCAGAGTGCAGACAGAATATCGACTTGTTTTTGTTAATTGAAAATTAAATTATTTTATTTAAAAATAATATTTATAATAATACTATTTAATATTATTATTTATGATATTTAGAATAATAATAATATTTTATATTATTTATATTATTATTATTTATTATTATTATTATTATTTTGAATTGAATAAGTCGAATGATTTTAATAGAATTGTATGATTTCAATTGAGTTGAGTTGAAAGAAGCTTTAAATCAGATTTGTTTAAGGTTGTAAGGTTTATATTAAACTTTTTATCAGATTATTTACTGGAGTATTTACTAGGGTATTTATCAAGGTATTTTAGATCAATCAGATTGTCAGGATCGTAACTCATTTAAGCGAGTTTCTTATTTTCCATCATCCATCAGGTAATTCTTATATACAGCAAGGTTATAGTGCCGGCAAGCCGACAATTATATATTTTATATTTTCAATTTACAAATTAAATTTCTATTTTTATTTTTTATTCTTATCCTTCCCTTTATTTCTTTTAATATCCTTTCTTTTCTCCTTTTTTCCTTTCTTCTCTTTCTAAATCTAATACTCTACTTTTGAACCATCTCTTTTTTGGATCATTTTTTTATATCAAAAATAACGATTTTCATTTACTGAAAACCTACACCCCTCAAACCCCTAGCTTTTCGAGAAAGTCCAATAAAAATTTAATTTTCAAAAAGTTTTTAATAAATTTAAATATTGAATTGAATATATATCAAAGTGTAAATAGAATATCGATTTATTTTGATAATTGAAAATTCAATTTTTTTCTTTTAAAAATAATATTTATAATAATAATAATTTATATTATTTGCTGTATTATTTTTTATTATTTATAACAATTATATTATTTTATATTATTATTATTATGAGATGAATTAAATGAATAGAGTTGAATTGAATTGAATGAAGAAAGTTAAATTGAATGATTTGAATGATTTGAATGATTTGAATGATTTGAATGATTTCAATTGAATTGTGAATTGAGTTTAATGATTTCAATTGAGTTAAATTGAAAAAAGCTTTAAATCAGATTTGTATAAAGTTTTAAAGCTTATATCAAACTTTTTGTTAGGTTATTTATCAGGGTATTTTAGACCAATCAGATTATCAGGATCATAATTTACTTAAGCGACTTTCTTATTTTCTATAATCTATATCAAGTAAATTGCAGTATATTATATATATAATAAGATTTTAATATTGATAAATTGATAATAATAATAATAATAATTAATATTATATTATTATTTTTAAATCAAAAATTTTAATTTTCAATTTTCAATTATCAAAAACAAGTTAATATTTTATTTGTATTTTGATCTATATTTAATATTTTAATTTATTATAAACTTTTAAAATTTAAATTTTCATTAGACTTTCTTGAAAAGCCAGGGGTCCGAGGGCGCAGGCCCTGGTTAATAATTTTTGTATATGTTTTGAAATCTAAAAATATAATTTTAAAAGATAAATTTATTTATTTTCAAAAATTTAAAATTTTGATTATCTTTTAATTTCAATTTTAATAATTTATAAAAATAAAATTGAAAGCTAACATTTTAATTATTATATATCTCAAATTTCAATAAATAAAATTTAAAGATTAAAAAGTTATTAAAATTTAAAATAAATTAGAAAATTATAATATTATTTAATTCAATTTAACAATTTTTATATATTATTCAATCAAATTATATAAATTATAAATTATATAAATTATAAATTATATATAAATAAATAATATTATAAAACTTTATAGAATTTCATTAAAGATTCAAACAGTTATTAATGTTTTGATTTTGTTTATATATCTTTAAAAATTTCGTTAAGAATTTACACTTATTAAGCTTAGTTCAGTCATAAGTTTACCAGACATATTTAATCCTTATTTATTTCATCGCGTTCGCACTTTACCCTCGTCGATATACTCTCGCGCTTTACCTCCATCCCCGCTTCAATTACTGATTCGAAAATGCTCCGTTATATTTGATGCGTATTGGTTTTCGCATAGCAGCCGAGGACAGTAGGAAGCTGAAGATCTCAAGCTAGCAAATATACTTCCTCCGAGCGACTTTATTGCATGGCGGATATACGACAGATCCGAAAAAGAATCCTATGCATTTCAGTCTACAAGTTCCAGAAAATCTTATTTCAATGAATACTTCAAATGATAATCCAACAAGATTTCATCGGGTTTTTCGTTTATCATCAAGTGTCAAACAGTTAAGTTAACATATATTCAGCTTTTGGTGGCCCAGCTAGCGAAATCAATATGGTTTAGATATTTATTCTATAAGCAAATACGCATCAGACATACGACAAAACTTCTGAAAGGCCTAGTGTGTATATGTCTGAAGTAGTTGGGATGAATGGGAGGAATTTCATACGACTTCTAAAATCTTCACATTCCGACCAACTGAACCCTAAATCACTAGTACAAGTAGTAGGTAATATGTACGTATAATTTCCATCATTCAATCTTTCAGCTAGGTATCGCGCCCAAAAATTGTCCAGTCTAATTTGCTCCGCCGCGCCACGCCAAATGAGGGGAAAAGCAAGAATGATATCATCCAAACCTCTATTTTGTGCATGTAAAACAATTTGACACAACAATTCACTTCTAAATCATCGTCTGACGGAGCACCACCTACTCATCCGAAAATTCCACTGCCACACTGGTATCCAAATCGCTCATCGTCCCCTCTCTTTCGCCACCTGAATCCCCGTCGGCACTTTTCCCATCAAGTTCCCTACACAACCTCCCGAGTAATACCTCCACCCTCCCCATACACTCCTCCATTTCCCAGCCGCACCCGGATATGTTCTCCCTCCTCATCACTACTCCCCTCGTTCAACAAATCCCTCAAATGTTTTGGGATACTCATGCCTGCAAAGGGTGCTACGGAATCTCTTCTGATCCTCTTGGAACTACTAGCTGTATCTCTCCTCTTCATGTTTTCTCTTGGATTAACATTTTTCTGTCCAGGTCGCAAATTCGATTTCGTCGATGCATTAAATTCCTGCGCAAACTCATTTTCGAAAAAGTTTTGATCGTGCGGAACGTCATTAGCCGCCTCGATTTCGATTTCATTTGCGATATCACTAGGAGGCTCCGCTTCAAAGACTGCTTGTAAATCGCCATGAACGCTGAAGCCTCTTGAGAAATCCCAAAGTCGGGGACGAGGTGGGACATGGGGCAATTGCTCTGCTTCTTTTTGACGACGGGGGCCGGCCCATAGCTGACGGCGCTCTAAATAGCCAATGAGGAGTAAGAGCGGAGCATTGAGGAAACGCACGGCTGCTACGTTGATCTTATGGAACCAGCGAGGTGTTAGGACGAATTTGAGGGGCATGAGGACGAAGAGGGCGAGGATGTTGAAAGGAGGGAAGTAGGCAAATAGGGAGTCTGATTTCACTCCTTCGAGGGTGAGGACAGCACGACGGAACTGGATTTCTGCGGTGGCGTTGGAGACGATGGCTGAGAAGGTTGTCGAGAGCATGGACACGAGAATCGTGAGGAAGAGGGTATTGCCAAGAAATGCGAAGGTAACCATGAGGATGGGCCCGAGAAGCCAATGAAACTGAGCAGATGTTGTGATTCCTGTGCCGTCAAGTCCAAACCATATCCAGAGCATCCATTTGGAGACAGTAATTGGTTCGTGAATACCATTGCCAAGCCATATCATGGAAAGCAGAAATCCGGCAAAGCACCATACAGCTAAAATGGTCAGGACAGTGAAATCGCGCATCATGGCTCGGAGAGAGATAAAGAGCATGTTTTCGGACATGAGGTTGAATGCTAGACGTGGAACGAGGACGGGGGCTCCCAAGGCGAGGACATCCAGAGCTTGTTGACCAGTGCCAATGTTATCAGTGCGCCAGCCCCTCAAGCGTAGTACGAGATAAAACCCGAAGATTGCGGCGAATGTGACATCAAGGAACGACCAGAGATTCTGGGTGTACACGTGCCATCCGTGTTCCAGAATAGAGCAACTACATCTGACGTTAACAAGGGTTGTCAGATTCGACTGGAATGTACCAAGGAACTCACAATTGATCCAAAGACCAACCTGATGTGTAGATAATGAAGAATAATTCCATCCCACCAAATGTTGCTGGATCACGGTCTGCCATTACATACAAATAGAAAACCAACAGTAGCAAAAAGTGACACACTTCCAGGTAATTCCTCGTGCGAGGAACTATAAGTCTATATTGGTTAAACAATGGCGCCTCCCTCGGATTGTACAAGGAGATAGGCTTGTTTTTGTAGTGATCGGGCAGGATATCCATGAACGCCGTTGGCGTATATATGACTCTACCTTCATATATTGCGCTTATTACTTTTTGACATGCCGACGAACTGAGGAAAGCTTTGCTTTGAGATATAATGGCGATTTCTAGGGCTGGTAGTCTTCGATTGGCACCTGTGCGGGAGTGGACGGCCCAACCAAAGTTACTGCTTTCCCGAATGACATTATTCGGAGCACCTTGGAAGGGATCAAAACCTCCTACGAGGATACGAGAAAGGAGAAGTAAACCTTCTGAGCCGGTATAGTCCTCGTGGAAACGGCGAAGAACTCGATTGGCAACTATTTCGCATAGATGGGCACGTGTGGTGCAAATGCTTTGTTGATGTGGGAGGGCCACCTGTTCACGTTGAAATTGTGTCTTATTGACGAGAAGACAGTAGACTGGGGTGCATTAGCATTCAAAACTACGTGTCAATCTAGAAGCAACAATAGAGACTGTGGAGGGATGCTAAGGATGGGATCGAACAGGCCTCCGAGGACTACTCGGAGCATCATCCAAATTTCACCATTTCCTTATTCCAAGGCTCCTCCAGACATCAGTCCGCCGGCTGTTATTCTAGTCTCCCTGAGAAAGGTACGCAATCAATTTCTTCCAAGCATAAGATGGTTTCAAGGATGAAGATAGCAACATACCGACCGACAAATCGTCCAAATCATACAGCCTATCCACCAAGGGTCTAACCACCGAAACATTAAGCCTCGGATCCCTGAGTTGTTCTAAACTATATGGGTCATCTATCTCCCCCATCAGCCAAACTGGTACTTTCAAAGTTTCAATCTATTTCCCTCCATCAAACTCACCAATCGCCGCAATAATATCTCTTCTTATCCTAATCACCCATCAGCATTACTTCCAGCCAAAAAGCAAGTTGGAGTGGGAGACGAACCGATGAATTGTCTTGTAGACCGGTAAATCCCCAAATTCATCCTGGGGATAACATATATCGCCAATGGCATGAGGGTGAAAACATGCATGGCCATCATGCCTTCCTCTAAGGGTACTCCTATTTTTGTTTCCATTCTCCCTCGTATCTTCGTCGTTATCCTCTAGATCTACCTCCGGCTCAGGTGTCAACAACTGTGTGGTCTCCGTACTGGTATATCTCTCATCTTCATTTCCACGGGAATTTCTAGGATAATTTCTAGGTTTCAAAGGTCTAGGAGAAATGGAAGAAGAAGAAGAAGAAGAAGAAGAAGACTGACCCATCGCCCTAACGGACATGCCCAGACGTTCTAGGTCGATGAATGTGGTAATGAATAATGGTACCTAAGTAGTATTTATTGATAATACAAATTCTTGGAATTCTCCACGGGGCAGGATCCAGCGCCCGTTTAATCATTTTATACCATGACGCAAGCGTGAGATAATGTGAGTGGGTTCTAAGGTACACTGGTGTACCCATTTTTGAATGGCTAAGAGGGGTTGTGTGCGTTGTACGATAAAGGATTGAAAACAAACCTTAAAGCGGCGAGGATGGAGAGAGCGAATAAAACAGATTTCTTGATGGGATATGAGTGAGTAAATAAATAATCTTAGGTACATAAAAGAAATTATTCATAAATCGCCATCAATACAGCATGGTTATTATTTCGAGTTAGATAGTTAACTGAATAAATGGGGAAATTTCTCTTCATTCCATTGTTCTAATTATTCTATTATTCTCTGATCTTGTCATTTTGCTGTTCCCGAGGTCCCCTAACGTTTCATCCCCGTCTCCTAAAAACCAACACAAAAATGTGACCATCTCCTCCTCCCAAACACGCTACAAACTTGTTTACAGCGTTCCCCTATCTCACCTGTCTGCGACGAAAGATGCGATATTTGCTGCCGGGACCGGTGCCTAACATCAATGTGTCTTTCAAGCTCCCAGGGTTTGGGCAGTTTTCCCGGGTAGTTGAGAAGGAAGCTGTGCCTTACACAGGGAAAGAGGGAGTTCTGGAACGAACAGAAGAAGGAATTGGGTGCATATGTTGTGTACCCGAAGGAAGTGACGAGAAAAGCGGCAGAGGGGTTGAAGAGTTATGTTTATTTGTTTGTGTGTTTTGAGGAAGATGGGAGGGCTGGCTAAGGAGGAAAGAGTTGATTTTAGAGTATAGAACACATCAGTATGAGCAGCGATGGATGCGTATCATTATGATATGATTTAAGAGAGGGTCATCCGTTAAATGAAAAGACGAAAAGCGAAAATCGAAAATCAAAAAAGTGAAAAGGTGAAAAGACAAAAAGATAAAATAAATAAAATTAAAAAAGAAGAAAAGATTAATTTAAATTTTTTAATTGATTAATTATCAATTTGTCGATATTAAAATCTTATTATATATATAATATATTATAATTTGTCTAGTGTAAGTTATAGAAAATGAAAAACTTGTTTAAGTGAATTACGATCCTGACAATTTGATTGGTTTAAAGTACCCCGGTGTTACAAGGTAACAGTCAACCTGTCCACATGAGCTTAGGCCTCATTGAAAAGCAAAGCAATTTGTATACAAATTTCTATGGTAAGCGCTTCATGTGGTCTCCCCACCCTCAGCAAGCTCGGACATATAGTCTGATCCTAGAGATCACGTGATGGACCCTACATATACAAGGATACGAATCGTAGGTCTATACGAATCTACAGGATACGAAGATCTATATAAACCAGAGGGGTTTCCTGTATATAGGAGCTTCGTGCTCAAGATCAATCATTTAGTATACTCTACTATTAGTTACGAATTGCAACCATTGATATTACTTTAAAGCCTCTGCTTGGCGTCTAGTTATAAACCATTCGAGGATCCAGGCCACTTCCATGTGATTGTAACGATCTGGTTGAGGCAGCGGCTGCCTCAGGGTTTCGTATGGTTGGTAGTTGTAGGTTAAGGCTAATAATCACGGATTATCCACTCGAAGGTGAATGCGTTACTAGATCAATTGGAATGTAGATAAACTAATTGATAACTAAGTTGAGCACGAAGCTCCTAAACTATGAAACTATTCTGACTATATACTAATCTCTTTTCCCATACTAGCTATGCTAGCTGGCTAGCACGGCTAGCATTCCTGTGATGCTAGCTCTGCTAGCTGGCTAGCAGAGCTAGCACATCACATGACTGATCCTGAAGCCTCTCATATCCCAAGGCCTTTCCTTTCCTGGAACACTTGTTCCAAAAGCTTTCCCTCTAGGAACCATAGCCCTAGGATACGATATCCTCTAGGGTGAGAGTCCCATTACAACCAATTAGGTAAAACACTTGTCCTATTCTACTATGATTGCCTAGGATACTTATCCTAGGAATCCTAGGGTCCTAGGCTTAGGTAATCAGGACCCCCGAAAACAACGGTTAAATCACACCCCCCCTGTAGTCGGCCTATAAATCACCGACGTCAATAATACTACTATAAAGAAAACCGTAAATCGTGACAGTGATCTAGATCGCAACCCTCGTAACACCCGGTAAATAATCTAACAAAAAGCTTGGTATAAGTTTTATAATCTCAAACAAATTTAACTTGGAGTTTTTTTTAACTCAATTCAATTAAAATTATTCAATTGAAATCATTCAACTTTATTAAAATTATTTAATTTATTTAACTTATTTAACTTATTTAATTTAACTTTATTCATTTAATTTAATTTAAAAAATATAATAATAATAATAATAATAATAATAATAATAATAATAATAATAATAATAATAATAATAATAATAATAATAATAATAATAATAATAATAATAATAATAATAATAATAATAATGATAGTAATAATAAATAATATTATAAATAATATAAAATATTATTATTATAATTATTATAATTATTATTTTAAATAAAATAATTTAATTTTCAATTATTAAAACAAACTAATATTCTATCTGCATTCTGATATATATTTAATATTTAATTTATTATAAACTTTTAAATTTTAAATTTTCATTAGACTTTCTTGAAAAGCCAGGGTCCGGGGCGCAGGCCCCTGGTATTAAAAATATTCTTTTAATATTTTAATAAATCAATTATTTATAATTTTATTTAATCTTTGATTTATATAATCTTTAATAAAAAAATTTATTTCAAACTTTTAAAATAAATCAAAATTTGTAAAGTTTCTTAAAATATATTATATTAATTTATATTCTTTTTAAAATATATAAAATATATAAAATATATTTTATCATAATAATTCAAGTATTTTTTTATTCAAGTTTAAATATATATATATATATATATTATCTTTATTTATTATAAATATATATATAAAAGTATTATTATTTTATTAACTTTATTTACTTTTTGAAATCTCGTTACTAATCTCAGTTTTTATACGAGTTATTGTTCCAGCCCCTCCGTATACCCTTTTGAAAAAATTAGTATAAATTTATAAAAACACTATACTTCAATTGTATAAAGGGATCATGAAGTAGAGAAAACTTACAATGCTGTGTAAACCTGAGCTACATTTGCGCCTGCATTCAAGATCTCTAGAGCTTGCTTTCCATTCGTGATTCCACCAGTAGCAAAAATCACTTTTTGACCATGACCCTTCGACTCGTTATCTCCTGTGAGGGGTTTTGCCTTTTCAGCAATAGTGGAGACAAGACCGCTGTCATTTGATTTAGCAATGGTATCTTGTGGTGGTCCTCGGTCAAGTAAAGCTCGATATCTCTTTACCAAAGATAATGTTCTAGTGAACATTGGTGGTCCAGAAAATCCTCCTTGTTCTTCGAGAACTCTGCGTTCTCTGGCAGAAATTTTGATATCGTCGGGGATGAGCTTGTCCCTTCGGTTTGTAGTATTGCCCACGATCACACCATCCACACCACTTCGCCATATAGCTTCGACGATGCCCTCAAGCTGTTCATCTTGATCCTCATCGGGTGATACTTTTACCATGACCCTAGGCTTCGTTTTCCTATCTACAGATTTGGCAGCTCCAACCACACCTTCCAAGATTCGGGATAATGGCTCAACCTTCTGTAATGTCCTCAATCCAGGTGTATTCGGGCTGCTAACATTGACTACCAAGATATCGGCATATGGAGCCAATCTCTCCACACAGTAAACATAGTCTCTTTTAACAGCCTCGATATCATCACCATTTGTATCCTTATTTTTGGCAACCTGAACCGCCAATAATTTCCCATCTAATAAACTTCCCGGAGGAACACCAGCTTCTCCATTCAAAACCATCTTTTCGGCGTCTTCACCCACACCTAGCCCATTCTGATATGCATATAACCGAACCCGTTCCCTCAATCGCATAGCCATATCATCCGCACCCTTCGAATTAAGACCATATCGATTAATCAACGCATTTTGACTAGGTATACGGAAAACTCTTGGTTTTGGATTTCCATCCTGAGCAAGTGGTGTACATCCGCCAACCTCAACAATCGCAGGACCCATAGCGAACAAAGCATCTGGAACCTCTGCCAATTTGTCAAGTCCCGCAGATGTACCAATTGGGTTTTGTAATTTATGCTCCCATACTTCCACGCTCAAATCCGCTTTATCTGTATTACCATTTCTGAAGCTGCGATCGCGAGGGTGGAAACCGAACGAGTAGAGAGTTTTGAGAGCTTTGGTGCCCATATGGTGAGCTTCTTCGGCATCGGAATATATAGCACGTAATGCGGGGACGACAAGCCATTGGTGGACGCTAGCTCGGGTATCGGTGATATACAAGTAGCCAAATCCAAGGGTGAGAGCTATCGAGGTTCCAAAGAGGATATTCCTCGAGCGGGTTAGAATTGTGGGTGTTTCGTTAGTAGTTGATGCAAAGCGTTTGGTAGATATACGGGATAAAGAGGGGAGGGATGGCTGTGATATGCGCAGAGTGCGCAACAAAGGGTTTGACATGACGGATGTCTGGTTAAATTAAAAGGTTTCGAAATAAAAGTTAAGGAACTGACGCAAGCTAAACCGGGATGTTTAAAAATGTTGTTACATACGTTGAAAAGTTCGTGGGGAAGGTCTTATTGAGGGGCTATTCTCTTTAAGGTTAGGTACGATCCTGTGGATTATATACAGAGTCGTTGCCTTATAAGTTAGGCTTAAATCGGCCTAACGACGTGTCAACTACATTAATTAATTCGATATCGGATGTAGATTTTCCGTTCCGTCGGAGACGATATGGCTTTAATATCTCATTTGTAATTTATATCAAATATTATACTTAAAATTATTATTTAATTTATATTATTATTAGTTTGCTGATATTAAAACCTTATTATATATATAATATATTATAAATTATCTAATATAAATTATAGAAAATAAAAACCTTATTTAAATAAATTGTAATTTTGATAATCTGATTGGTTTAAAATACCCCAGTAAATAAATCTAACAAAAAACTTAATATAAATAAGTTTTATAATCTCAAAAAAATCTAACTTAAAACTTTTTTCAACTTTATTGAAATCATTCAACTTTATTAAAATCATTCAATTCAAAATAATAATAATAATAATAACTAGAGGCCTGCGCCCCCCGGACCCTTGGCTTTTTAAGAAAGTCTAATGAAAATTTAAGTTTTAAAAAGTTTATAATAAATTTAAATATTGAATATATATATTAGAGTACAAATAGAATATCAGCTTGTTTTTGATAATTGAAAATTAAATATTCTTATTATAAATATTCTTATTATAAATATTCTTATTATAAATATTCTTATTTTAAATATTATTAGTATTATTATTATTATTATTATTATTATTATTATTATTATTATTATTATTATTATTATTATTATTATTATTATTATTATTATTATTATTATTATTATTATTATTATTATTATTATTATTATTATTATTATTATTATTATTATTATTATTATTATTATTATTATTATTATTATATATTATACCTTGATAATAGATTGTAATATATTATCTGAATCTATAAAAAGGTATAGTACGAATGAGTTTGAGAGTGATTGTATGGATTTATGTACCAGTATTATGGAGGTTCATATCAAACCGGGTAGGGTGACATTTGATATGGTTGAAAAAGCCATAGTGCCCAGATTAGTGAAGGAGCTCGTGGGCATGTTACGAGGGATGCGATCTAGATCACATGGAAGTGGCCTGGATCCTTGAACGGTTTATAACTAAGCATTAAGCAGAGGCTTAAGATAATATCAATAGTTGCAATTCGTAACTAATAGTAGAGTATACTAAATGATTAATCTTGAGTACAAAGCTCTACAAACGGAATCCTTTCCTAACTATATAATTCTTTGTATTCCATATCCCATTCCTCCTACTGAATAGAATCGATGGGATTGATAGGAATCCTTTCCTACTACTTCCATTGATTTAAATTAATGGGATTAATGAGAATAGTATTATATGATCACTTGATTATACAGTTTTATAATTGTTATTGTAATGAATTCAATAATAACAATTCTGGTGTTTACTAGATTTCTATATCATTTAATCCCATACTAAATTGATCAAATCGTATCTCGTAAGCACAGGAACAGTTATTGTAAGATCCGTGATCGTAACAGGGCACCAGGTCCAGGTATAGGAAGTCAATGCCAGCCAACGCTGTGGCTCTTAAAGTTCTGTTCAATTGCATCTACGGCGCATGGCGCTATGAGCATTCAGCTATATACTCACCGCGTGTTCTAGCTCTGCCATTGCAATATGTAGATGGTGCTTTATAGTAGATGTGGGTATATTTTCTAGGTGCGGTATGCAGATAATATACGGTGATAGAGAGTCTTGCTTTGTCGATAGAGGAGTAGAGAGGACTGGACCCGCGAGGGTAATGCCGCGAGATGTACCAGGATATTAGATATTATTACTGCAGTTTTCGACTACACGCCTATGAAGGGCATGAAGATGCTGCTAGAAAGTATGTTCCCCAGAATACTGCTTGTGGCTGAGAAAATTACACCTACATCGATGCTGGGTCTCGCATATGTTTTCAAGGGGGATCTGTTGTGAGAAAGGATGTGCTAGGTGTTAAGCGTAAATTGGCTAGTGAGTGCATAACTACTATATTGCGCATTTATTCTATCACCAGTACACTGCCACAGCTGGCCCGTATATTCTCGCGTACTATAGGCTCTTGTACCCTGCGCTTGCCGTCCCTGTCTCCAAGGTCAAAAAAGTAGATGGTTCAAGTTGCTATGAGTACACTGCCGGCGGCAAGTGGACTGTCGCCCTGAAAGTGGACAATTAAACTGGCAAGAAGTCCGTAGATTACGATATAGAAACGGTATGCAAGGCCCTCAGGGATGAGATAAAGGAGTATACGATTGTGGCTGCCCCGGCATCATTTCCCTGTGCGCACGGATTGCACCATCAAATGGTTTACTCATAGTGTACACCTAACTCGAACACTCCTCTATGGAATACCCACTGTATATCCATACATCTCATCTCCATCGAAATCGCCATGTTTTGTATGAATATAAGCCTAGCCCTGTCGCTCACGTTATTCATGGCAACACCTTTCTTCGAAGCCAGGGTTTGTGGTACCAACAATGTGCACTCTCACACTGGAGACAGTATGTGAAACTGTGGTCCACCCATTGTCTAGACACGGTACCAATCAATGTCTGCTGACGAAGCACCGAGCACAATAATACGTTGTAACAAATGAGTGTGCGGGATAGCATGCACAGGTGGTCGCGCTCTAGCATTGACCCAAGTGTATTTGGTGACCCAGAGCAGGCTTCACTACAGTCATATGTGTACCTGCGGAGATTCACCCTGCTATCAGTGCAGACCGCCATCCCGATACCACCGCAGTGCAGAATCGTCGTGGTGACATCATCATGTGTACACATAACGGGAGCAATACCGCCTGGGCTTAGGTCATCCATACTCCCTAGGGTAGGCGAGTGTCTTCGGATTCGGGAATAGCCTCTGGACGGCATGAGTATCATCCGGCAAAACAGATCAAATTTTTGCATCGGTTATGGTGTAAGCTCGAGGCTATTGAGGTCTACGATGTACCCTGCTTCCAACCCGCAAGGCGACGCGGAGATGGTGCACACCTGTTATAGTGGCGGTACAATAATGGACACCGAGTTCTTCTACGTGTAGAAAGGTGATCGCTTGTGGGTAGGGGTGATGGTAGACGATGATGCTGAGCTCCTGTGGAAATACATAGACGGTGAGTGCGCATGGGTCCTTATGTGTGGTAAGGTGTGCTATTTCATAAGAACAGACGCGTGTCGTGCTGTTGCTGCGTGGTGTGTTCTTCCTGCTGCGTTTAAGGAGTTCACTGACGCGTGTGTTCCGACGCTGACTGGGTCAAGCATAGAGATGGGTTTATAGAGTATATGAAGGGTTACCTTAGCGGCTACACCCTCGGAAGCCCGCCGTACCAAGATCACTTGGAAAAGGGTTACCGGGTGCATCAGAATGAGTGTGGCGAGTGCATCGTGAGGTGGTGTGCCTGTATGTGTTGCTTAAAAACACTTATAGGCGTTACCGACTGCGTTGCGCTGGAAACGTAGATAACATCCGTGGCGTCGTGGCAGTGTTAAACTATGAATATGGTCCGGTATGCGGATATCGGCGGTAAGCTCAACGAGGCGTTCGCATTTAGGATACGGCTATGTGGTATGAGCGTCCTGACCGTTAACAGCTATCAAATCAACCTACAACCAGCAGCGCTCTATAGGCTCACCGTTTACCTAGGCCCATGCTTTACAATTTTTGGCCTACCACACATATGGTGTATAAAGCATTTCGTGCTTCTGCCACTGCGAAGAAATGTATCCACACTCCACTAGCTGAATTATAAGTGGATGTAGGTATTTGTTTACTGCAACCTCCCGTTAAATAACCCGAGCTCTCTGAGATAGGAAACTTATGAAGAAAGCAAAGGCCAGGGTTCCAATAGTCCGGACTGCAGTCAAACAACGGGAGATTTTGGATTGTTGAAACCGATTGAAACATTGAAATTATTAAGAAAAGGTCCAAATCATGCTGAAATATCAGATTCAGTTGGATTCAACCCATTTGAATCCATGAATGGTACTTTCCAAACGGAAAATCTTATATCTAGTCTCGAGCTCCTAGTCCAAACTATTGGATAATCTGGTGCCAAAAGAAATATCATATATATCTGGATATGTATATATATATAAGAAATGCTATAACGTGATACTCGGTAAAGTTCTTGGCATTTCCAAGAAGATATTTTTTCTTTCTTTTTAAAAAAAGAGAGAGCCAGAAAGGGTAAAAAGTAACGTCTATCTCTGTATCTCCATTCCATTCCATCGTTCTGCCTGTTCCTTTTCCCAGTACAAAATAGAAAGAAAGCACATGCTCATATTTCCCATGCCACTATGAGTGAAATCCCACTCTCCAGATCTTCGACAATGACGCGAATGTGATGATCGACATGCATGCTGCAAAACAGCTGCATTCATATTCATGCAGTCATATACTCCGTACTAGTCATGGTAATCTACTCGGTGAACAGATAAGAAAGCCATGCTTGTCAATAACCATGGGAAACCTGACAGACACCCCGCATCGCGAAAGCAGCTGATTTCCTGTGCTGTCCATTTGCGATTAATTGAGCTGTGTGATGACTGTAACCTCACTACATACGCTTGTTTCGAATTCGCGAGTCTTTACGCCTTCTGTTTGTCAATTTTAATGACAAGACAATGTGGGAAGTAAATGCGCGGGGTATAAGTTGAAATAATACACCACCATATAACCATATAAAACTACGAACAATTCCTCACTCAACAACCTCCCCTCCATGTTCCTAGCTATACTCAAATCCCACCTCAACAAACACCACAACCTGCCCACCTTCCACGGTTCCTGCCATTGCAGCAGTGCAGCATCATGACTCTCCCCCCAGCCCAAATCTCAGCAAGTCCCCGCAAAACAACCCTGCAACTCCGCAACTGCAACTGCACCACCTGCCACAAAATAGGACTTTTCCACATCCGACGCCCTGATTCCGCAAACGATTTCATGCTTTTAAATCCTAGTGGGATGCCGCATGAAAAAGGCGGATGGCAAGACCAGGGTATGAAAAATTATCAATGTTTTGATAAGTCAATTGATTGGTGGTTTTGTGGGTCCTGCGGTGTTGTGAAGCAAGAGCCTTTTGCTGCTGGCTGGGTGGATTTTCGCGATGGGGAAATAAGGAAGGTGATATTTGAGTTTGAGGGAGTTGGGGATTACCGAGGTTGATGGGTGATGGTGGGAGAGGGAGGGGAGGGGAGAGAGAGGTTTGGATGTGTATTGAGGAGGGGAAGGGAGTGGATGGGAAGATTGTGCAGTGGGAAGAAGGAGTGGTGGAACATTTTTCGGTTAATGCTATGGCTTTGGAGGTAGGTCAAGCAGGAGGGTTGTGGTTTGAGAGTGGTATGAGAAGGGACGGATGGATTAGTTATCTGGATTGTTTGGATCGAAAGGAGGAGAATAGATTAGATAGGCCATGGAGAGGTGGAATGTACTGAGGTTGGTTACGGGGCATTGAGGTCTAGTTTATTATGAAAGGAAAGATCGAGGAGATTCCTTTTCGAGGACTCAGGATATATGGTGTTTCATGGAATACAATTTATGACTGCTTAACAAGAGGGGATATAAACTAGCTAAATACAAAAATACAAAACTCACAATTTACTAGGTACCCAATTCGGTTTCCTCTTCTCAACAAAACTCCGCACTCCTTCCTTCATGTTCGGACCCTTATCCATCCTACTATACCAATTTTGTTCTATCAATCTCGTTCCTTCTTCGGCACCAACTCCTTCCCAACCCATCTTGATACCTTCTCTACTCACAATAACACTATCCGGACTATTTGCTGCTATCAGCTCCGCCATTTTGATAGCTTCCTCAACGCTCTTCCCCGTTCCGACCACCCTGTTGACCAATCCCCACTCCATGGCTTCTTCTGCTCCAAGCGTCCTTCCCGTCAATGCCATCTCCATTGCCCTTTGTTTTCCTACCGTCCTCACTAACCTAGTCAAAGCTCCAGCCAGAGCCACGACCCCAATCTTCACTTCCGGTAAAGCAAACACCGCATGAGCTTCTGCAATCACCATATCCGCATTTATAATCATCTCACAACCACCTCCAAAACAGATTCCATTCACAGCACATATTATAGGTTTCTTTCCGCCTCTCCGACTCAATCCTCCAAAACCGGATGTGGGTAATGAGCGGGCTTGGCTTGAGGCGGAAGTTGATAACGAATTATTCGAGTCCCATTCTTTTAGATCTGCGCCTGCACAAAAACTCCGTCCGACGCCTGTTAAGATGGCACATCGAAGACCCGGCTCGGCGTCAAACCATCGAAAGACGCGATCGAGTTCGTTGTGCGTGAATGTATCGAGGCAGTTGAGGGATGACGGCCTGTTGATAGTTATGAGGAGAGTAGAAGCTGTTGGGAACGATAGGAGAGTGTTTTTGAGGGGCGTGCCGGTGGACATATTGTGGAAATTGAGATGGCGGGGTATGGTTGATGATGTGCAGAAAACAGGATGTAGATAAGATCAAAAGCAAGAGAGAGAAAAAGAAAATTGTGCAATGATATTTTTGTACACTCGGAGTATAAAGTTCATTTACATTGTGCTTACTCGAGTACAGCTGCGGAGGAAGATGAGATGCGTTGTCAATGAAGAAGGTCTCCATAATTTGTGGGGGAAGATGCCGAAGCCTCGCAAAACCTCGGTAAACTTCCATGAGTCCGCATTACATGGGCTTAGCGGTTACTCTAACAATGATCTACACGCACGTCCGGCAAGTTATATTAGCGTGCAAACTATTTTAGGAGTACGTATAATATATACCAATATCGAGGACTTTTCCGTGTCAGAACCATGGCCATCATGCAAGGTCACTGATGGATCAACAAGAGGTTCAATAACCTCCAGTAGATTTACATCTGGTGCCTGGTATAGTTACGTAGGCTTACCAGTCATCCTCATCAAAGCTACCAGTCATCCTCATCAAAGCTTAAGGTTAAAGTAACATAGGCTCATCTGACTTCGCTATGGAACTTAACGTTCAATCCTAAGATCCTACATGTACAGAGGCTGCAGCTCCTTAAAATAGCTTCGCTTATTCTCTTTACCGTTATTCGAGTTCGCTTTCAAGTTAACTCTATAGCAATACGAGTGTCATGCTCATCTAGTCTTTTATCTTACATTCGCTTTGAGCCGAAGCCGAAGCCGAAGCCGAATTTGATCATGAAGAGTAGCCGTAGAATGTATAAGTGTACCAGGGATAGATGCTCAGCCTACCAGCGATAGATGCTCTGTCAAAGCAGCTAAAGCTTCGGACACATTACATCTCTGTTGCTGGAGAATATTTTGATGACCGAGGACCAGTAGCTACTCTTGGTGACATGTTGGTGAGATTGGCTTCAACGGGGGAGATTTTTAAATCTTTAAGAATCTTAACCGCACT
The DNA here is from genome assembly GCA_905066765.1 of Sclerotinia trifoliorum. Taxonomy (NCBI): domain Eukaryota; kingdom Fungi; phylum Ascomycota; class Leotiomycetes; order Helotiales; family Sclerotiniaceae; genus Sclerotinia; species Sclerotinia trifoliorum. The sequence continues at coordinate 27,730 of CAJHIA010000020.1, forward strand.
TAACCAACGGTTCTCTATTCTATATGGAGTGTTACATTATCTGAATTTGATTCAGCTATCTATCATTATCCATCAGACGAAGATCCATATTTTGGGTGCGAAAGGATAGCAGGAATAAGTGGTAGCTGGAAACTAGGGTATCTGATTTCGACTGCTCACTTTCCACTCTCATCTTCAAGAGTATTCATGTTGATAAAGTCATCAGTATTCAAGATTTCTATTTCTATTCACTCGTTACTGTAATACCTGAGTAGAACAGAGGATGAGATGTGTATGAAAACTCAAAATGCAAGATACCACCACGGCAACATACCACCACCACGTATGCCTCCATCTTCCACTGTGCTCTCTTCAACATACGAGGTCTACCTCCCGTAGGAACGTTAACCACATAGAAATGTGGTGAAGCCTAGTGTTTGCTGTCGACATGAGGAGCATGTTGAAGCGTGCCGGATCTTGGACCGCCGTGGAATTGTAGCAACGACTCAACGAGACACATTAGGCCCATCACATGATTCAGCTTTCACATAGTCTAGTTTTCGCATCGTCCATTGTACAGGCTTCACCATGTTTGAAAGGCCGTGTGTTCTAAGTTTTACTCAATAAGACAAACGGGAATTCAGCTTCTAACGTGTTGCTTGACTGGCTGACTGACTGACTGACTGACTCTCCTCCGTATACAATAGAAGATGAGATATATTGTGCCTAGCTACCTCGTATACGGAAATAAGGACATGAATACGCATCTTCAAATTCTTCGGTCCTTCTTTTCGGGAATAATATATTGTTGAGGAAATCGTGATGTCGCTAGTGTGTAAGCAAAGATGATTTTGAAATTATCGCGATTGACTACCTCGATCTTCCATTCTCTTTCCAATCCTTTTTTTCCTTTTTCAACCTTCCTCTCTTTTTTCCCTTCTTCCATCTTTTTCTTCTTCCTTTTCTTTTTTCCCCTCTTCCCCTCTTCCCCTCTTCCCTCTTCCCCTCTTCCCTTTCCTCCCTCCCTCTCCTCACCTTCTCTATTCCTTTATTCTTCAATTCTTCAATTCTCCAATCCATCAACTTCCTCTTTCCCTCCTTCCTTTATTCCTCTCTACTACGTCTATTGTCGATTGAACAATAGTTCAGCTAGAAAGCCTTACCTTAGATTATGGTATATCACCGGCAAAGTCAAAGGAGATGGAACACCCAATCGGGGAACAAAATCTTGATTCTCATTCTTCCTTTGTAATCCCAAGCTCAATTTTACAAATCAAAAATGGAGGAATCATCATCAACAATCTTACGATCGAAGATCTCACGAGAAGAGTTCCTTAAGAATTTCCTGCCAGCGTGTGGCATGCCATTTATTTCGCCGCCGTCTGAAGAAGTTAACGATGAAACATCACCAGCAAAGTCAAAGGATATAGAAAGACCAGTCAACGAACAGGTGTCTGGAATGATAACACTTGAATCAAAGAGTCCTTGTTATTGGAAAACTGAGGATTCAATTTACACATCTGTCCCTTTGAGCTATCTGGAGACTATCAGTATTCTAAGGTCGATCATAACTGTCAAATGTGGTCAATTTGCAAGGTATAAACTCTCAATTATGCCAAATACTATTAATGCTAACATTGTTTCAGGATGGCGATGACTGCGTACAATTGGACTGCACAAAAAACCATGTCAGCCCAATCTGCCCTGACGCACTTTTGGATGGTGTGTTTGATCTCAAAAGGCAAAGTGGACACTACTTCAAGCGGTTCATACATCCACAAAACTCCGAAATTCAACAAAATCAGGAGGTTCTTGTGATTCCACAATTACGGCACATTTATATCCATCGCATGAAGCATCTCCAGCTGCCACGAGACGTATGTCCGACGTCGGTATTACTGCCATCAGAAGATTCACCATCCGAGATTATGCGACAAGTACAATCAGCAAAAGCCCTCCTCGACATAGTTTGGCACTTGAAGTGTCTGGTTTTTTCGAGGACATTTGGTGACATACAAAATGAGTTAAAGCTTGGTGTTCTTCCTGCGCTGTTATTTCGTTATCCAGCTCTCATGACTGACAAGCAGAGATACCTCTTCGGTACTGGGGAAAGACGGATAAAAACCATCGCAGATGCTTTGTCGTTGCTTGAAGATGCCCATTTTCAACTAAACTTTGACGAAACCATCCATTATTTGGAAGATGCCAAACGCACAGAAATATGCCTAGATCGTGCGGCACGGGATTTCGCGAAGAAGTTGAACGTAAAGGCAAAGAAACAACATAAAATTCCCGTTACAGACAACAACTCACCTATGGATCTACACCTATTGAATCATAGCAAGGCTGAGCTGGAGCGATCTGGAAATCTGCCGATTCTGAAGTTGAAAAATTCGGCAAAGAAGCACAAATCCAAGGAAATATAGAGGCACAAGTCAAGCACTCAAAAGGCAGACGTGGCCACTATTGAGTTTCGGATTCCAACTTTGCTGGTAAGATTCCCTCCTTCCAAAGAACCTCAACCTCCCAACTAACGTTTCTATGTAGAAGGGCGAACTTTGGTGGTTCCGAGAGAATGTGCAAAATACAACGACGCTGGGATGTATTTGTACGTAGGAGGTATTGACCCCGCTGTCACCGAGGGGGATATAGCATCGCTGTTTGAGATGTTTGGTAAAATTAAATATGTGAAGTTGGTCGATCAGACAAGCAAGAAGAAAGGCTTCGTACATGCACCATGGAGTAGAAGTGAACTTGATGATCCACAAACTACGCATCTGAGAGGGTCATTCTTTGTCACTACCATAGAGGGATAACTACTTTAAAGCACAAATAATACATTTTTCCAATATGCCATGCAGAATCAACCTAGACATCGGTGTGAAGAAGTTTCGTATGAAGAAAGCTTGACTAACTGTTCTGATGTGATCTGCTCTTCCATGTACTGCAGGATAGGATGAGATGCAATGTATCCAGTAGAGGGGACTACGCACACAAATATCAAAAATCATCATCATCATCATCAGATGCGGAGTAACACAGTAGTCGATCGAAGATGAACTGTTGACATGCCGGCTTTCGGATCAATTGGTCCTTCTTTTCAAATTTTTACTATTGAAGGAAATTGAATCCCGTTACTGAGTAAACAAAGGTGAAATTTGTCGCGTCGCCAGGACTACCAGCTACTTTCCCAATTTCCCGAAACCTGCAACCTCCCCACCTCAACTTCGCAACTTCTCCTTCCTCTCCCTCTTCCTCTTCTACTTCCCTTCCTTCTCTATTCCTCTCAACCACGTCTACTGTCAATTGAACAAATCTTTCGATCTTGAAAGCTTTGGTCTGAGACTGTGGTTAATTTTCTTTCTTATTACAATCCAAATCCCTCAATTTATTGAATGAAGCAACAGCAACAGCAACAGCAACAGCAACAGCAACAGCAACAAAATTCAAAGTCAAGATTCGGTGCCAGATCTCCAAGTAAGTACCCGTCAATAAACTTCGATCTTCCAACTCATCAACCAGACCCAGCTAACACTATTTCTTTTGAAAAAGGCAAAATGGACATTCCTCCAGTCGCGGTTCACCCATTTACTATTCTGCCACGCCCACGGTTCTGATCATCACTTCAACTTTGCCTCTTGTGGCTGAACACTAACGCAACTTGCGGGTGCTAAGGTTGCTGCTAGAGGTATCAAAGTCGAGGTGGCTTGTGCCGCGTTTGGAGATGTTCGGTCTCAATCTCAATTTTTTTTTGGGAATGCCAACATTGTGGTCGCTACGCCGGGACGCTTGATGCATTTTGTGAGAAATGGCACCATTTCCCTAGCAAAACTTAAGTATGTTGCCTTCGAAGATGTACATACCTTCTTACAAGGCAATACATCACGAAAGGGATGGGTTGAACAATTGACTATACCAAATGGTATTCTCGAATACATTGAGAATGAATGTCGATACCAACCAGTGAGAATCTTAATTTCTCCATACAATACCGTGCACATGCAGGGTATCCATCATTTTCTCGGACCAAGAGTCGGAGAGATAGAGGCCATCAAGTTGCATAAGATGGATATCGGTAGACCTTTACCTGGCGATGCAAATACTCGCATTCTCACACCACGTGAAAGTTAAAGAGGTACACCAGAATCCGAGATGAAGAACCTGTGGGGAGAAATTGACGCCATCATTGAGCTCTGTCACGGCTTTAACCGTCTGCTTGTCTTTTGTGGCTCTCAAAAGCGAGTTGATGTTTTGGAAGATTTGTTTGCGGACCCCAATAACGGCAGGCGTGGTACCACGAGTTTTGAACCTCGGAGAGATAACCGACATCCCTACATCTTGTATGACCTCATATCTTGTATATATTTTATAACCTTAAAAATTATCAATTATATAAATTAAGTTATTGTTAATATAATTATATAAAGCTTATATTAATTTATATTAAAAGATAAAAATACTTTCAATATACTATTATAATAAAATTATTCAAAACTAAATTATTTTATATTTTTTAATATTATAAAATAAATCAATTTTTATAATATAATTTATACTAAATTAAATTAAATTCTTTCAATAAAATTAAATAAAATTAAATAAAATTTTAATTGATTAAATTAATATCAAGATTTACATTTTATTATTTATATAATAAAAGATTTTACAAAAGAAATAATAAATTATGTTTTAAAAAAAATGAAAATCAAATTTCATCAAAAATCCAAAAGTATCTTCAAATTAACATTTTATTATATTAATAATTTATATATAAAAATTAATAATATTAATATATTTAAATATTTTTATAATTTAATTTATAATAATTTATATTATTATTATTTATATTATTTAAATAATTATAATAAATTGAATAAGATGAATTAAATAAAATGAATTAAATAAATAAAATTAAATTCAATAAATAAAATTGAATGCTTTTAATTAAATTGAATTGAAAAGAGCTTTAAGTTAAATTTGTTTAAGATTATAAGATTTATATCAAGTTTTTTGTTAGATTATTTATCGGGGTATTTTAGATCAATCAGATTGTTATGATTACAATTCACTTAAACAAGTTTCTTATTTTCTATAATCTATACCAGATAAATTGTAATACATTATATATACAATAAGGTTTTGGTGTCGGCAAGTCGATAATAATAATATAACAATCTGGTCGAGGCAGCGGCTGCCTCAGGTTTTCGTCTGGTTGGTAATTGTAGATTAAGGTTAATAATCATTAATTATCTATTCGAAGATGAATACGTTACTAAATCAATTAGAATATAGATAAACTAATTGATAACTAAATTAAATACAAAGCTCCTAAACTATGAAACTATTCCGATTATATATTAATCTCTTTTCCTATGCTAGTTATGCTAGCTGGGTTAGCACAGCTAGTATTCCTATAGTGCTAGCTTTGCTAACTGGGCTAGCAAAGCTAGCATATCATATGATTGATCCTGAAGCCTTTCATATCCCAAAGCCTTTCCTTTCCTGGAATATTTGTTCCAAAAGCTTTTCTTTTAGGAATTATAATTCTAGGATATAATATTCTTTAGAATGATAATCCTATTATAATTAATTAGATAGAATATTTGTTCTATTCTATTATAATTGCTTAGAATACTTATCTTAGGAATCCTGGGATTCTAGGCTTAGATAATCAAGACCTCTGAAAGCAATAATTAAATCACATCCCCCTTGTAATCGGTATATAAATCATTGATATCAATAATATTATTATAATGAAAATTATGAATTGTAATATTATCCTTATCTTAATTAAATATCGTCCTCGATCGTTTATAAAATTTGAAAAGAAACATTATTCCTTATATAATTAATCTCGAATATTTCTTCTTCATTATATTATTTATTTGTTTTCAATTTTGTATTAATTATAAAGTTTTTAAACGAAAAATTAATTTGATTAGAAAAAAAATAATTTCTTATATTCGATATGAAAATACTAATATTAATTGTATTTCTTTTTATAATATTAAGTATCGTTATTATAATCATTATACTTCTCTTAATAAATTATATAATGTTTACAAATTAAACAAAATGTTTATTGTTTCTGATTGAAAAGCTATTGATATTCAAATCGAATATATAGATATTGAAAAGGATTTTTTTTATCGATATCAATTTGAAGCGATATCCAAAATTCTTTATTTTAATAAACAACAGAAGTTTCTTTGTAAATAAAAACAGAAAATGATTATAATTGATTTGAATTCTATAAATAAACTCGATATTCTAAAAGAAAAAAAAAGAAAAGAAAAGGAATAGGAAATTGTTGTATTCTTTATATTCATTACTCTTTTCGACCTTTCTAATCAATTTGATCAATTTGATCAATTTGATCAATTAAACCTTGATCAATTTAATTGATTTGGTCAATTTGATTAATTACCAATTGATCTTATCAATTCTAATGAAATTCTTATAAATGATTTCGATTCTTTCGATTTTTCTTTACAAAAAACATTTTCTTTTTCTTTTTGAATAAATCTGGATTCTATCAATAAAACTTTTGGAATCTTTTTAGATGTTTAATCTTTCTTTTAAATTCCTATATGTTTTCGAAATCAAGATAATCTTCCTATTTTATCAAATATTTGATTTTGTCTTTAATATATTTACAATTTAATATCTTCTTTATTTTATATTCGACATTTTGATTTATAAATATAATTTCTGTTTTAGAAGTTTTAAATACTTCTAGAAATATTAATTCGAATAAGGATATATAAAACATTAAATATATATTTATACTTTTTGGTAATATCAATTTATAATTCAAAGATTCTTTAACTTTTTTGATTTTGAATAATCCGAGTTTCTTATAATTCAATTTTGTATTAAATCTTTTTGTTTCGATATTTTTTCGAAATAAGTAGACTTTATCTTTCTTTTTTAATATTAGTTTTTGATTATATTTCTGATTGTAATAATATATATTTCTTTTGGCAATGAATTTCAATTTTGTTGTTATTTCTTTATAGACTTTTTTGAATTTTTCTATTTGTATTATTGTAGATTGATTCTTTATTTCTATAATCTTTAATTTACAATATATAATTAATTTGTATTTATAGTTGGTATAATTCGGAATGATTTGTATTGTTTTCAATGCTGAATTGTTATATACAAATTATACTAAAAATAAAAGTTTTATTTAATTATTCTATTAATAATTTATATAATATCGAAAGTAAACTTTAACAATTTGATTTACTTTTTTGTTTTCTTTATTGATTTGTGAATAAAATATAATAAATATTTTTCTTTTTACTTTTAATAATATTATTAAAGCAATTCAAAATTTCGATATAAAAAGTTTATTTTTATCAAAGAATATTTTCTTTAATAATTTATATATTATAACGATTTCTTTCAGAAATATAAAGATTAATATTTTTACAATTAATATTGTTTAATATAATATAAGTATCAAATACTTCGTTAATCTATTTATAATAACAAGAAAGTAATTATATATTATTCTTATTATTAAATCCTTAGATTTTGGTAATAAATCTATAAAATCCTATGATATTGATTTCTATAGTATAAATAATATTTCGGTGATATTCATTTATTTATAAGGAGTATAACGGAAAGTCTTATTTTTAATACAAATATTATATTCAATGATTACTTTATTAATTATATTATAAAGTCCTGAACTCCAATACTATTTTTTGATTCTTAGATATATTCTTTATATTCCTTGATATTTATAAATTGATAATATATATTGTTCTATAATATATTTAAAGATAATGTTATTTGATAATCAAATTTTATTTTCTATTTGAAACAATCTATCAATAATTATTAATAATTCTGATTATTTGATACCTTTTTTATTTTATTATATTTTTATAAATCTATCTTTCCAAATCTTTATTGATTTATTTTCTATAATAACGATTTTTGTTAAGTTAAGAATAAAATCTTTATTTGATAAGGATTTCAAGATTGTTATCTTTTAATAGATTTTATTATCTTTATAATCTGATAGTTTATTTAAAGTATTTATTTTTATATTATTCTTTTTTTTAATATATTTGATTATCAAATCAAATTTTGTTAATTCCTTAATCTATCTAATCAATCTTCGATTATTTAAGATCTTAATGATAGTAAAGATTTGAAGATTCATATAATCAATATAAATGATTATTAGGAATTTAATCCTTTGGAAATAAATCTTTTAATATTTTAATGTTTTTATAATAATTATAAATTCTTTTTTATAAATATTATAATTTTGTTTTATTTTGTTCATTTTATTCGAATAATAAATGATAAGATATAATTTTTTATTATCGTCTTTTTGTAGATAGATTCCTGTTATATATATATCAAAGGCATTTGTTTTGATGATATTTTCCTAATCATTATAATAATTGTAAAGGATAGATTTCTTTATAAATTTATTTTTGATTTCTTAGAAAACTTATTTTACTATTTTATTTTAAATAAAAATTATTTCTTTCTTAATTATTTCAATAAAAAATTCTATTATTTTCGAAAAATCTTTTATAAATATTCGACAAAAGTTAATGAATTCTAAAATAGATTATATATCTTTAATATTCTTGAATCTTTCTTAGTTTTTACTTTTTATTTTCTTAGAATCTATATTTATTTGTTTTGGTTGAATAATATATTCTAAAAATGTTACCTTTTATATTCCAAATTCATATTTCGATAATTTGAATCTTGAATCCACTTTTTTGAATATTTCGAATACTTTTAATATATATCCTTTATATTCCTTTTCTTTTCGAAAAAAGATTAGAATATCATTTAAATAATAGATTACAAATAAATTTAACTCTTTAAGTATTTCATTATTCTACTATTGATATATAACTAATGCATTAATTAGATTGAATAATATAATTATATATTCTTATAAATCTAATAGTAATATAAAGATTATCTTTTATTTATAGCTCTCTTTTATTTATATTAGATTGAAAGCATTCCTTTGATTTAATTTTGTATAAATTATAGTTTTATTCAATTTATCTTTGAATTCCTAAACTTTTGATATTGGGTATATATTTTTGATTGTTTTATTATTAATTCAATAATAGTCTTTACAAAACTATCTATTTAAATCGCCTTTTTTAAATATCAATAATATATTAGATATACAAAAAGATTTGGATTTTCTAATCTATTCTTTTTTTTCAACTTTAATCCTGTATTCTTCTTATATCTGTATAATATTAGAATTATATAACTTCAATTTTTCAATAAAGGATACAAATCCCTTTTTAAAATTGATTTTATAATCTCAAAAGTTATATTCTGATAAGGCCCTTAAGTTTTATAAATCTTCAAAAAGTTTGATAAATCTTTTATATTACATTAGAATTTCTTTTTTATCAATTCTATCGATTAATAGAGAATCCATTGCTATTATAATATAATATCTGATCTCTTCAGAAATCTATTCCTTTGGATTATATAATCATTCGTTATTATAATTATAATAATCGAAAGTTAAAATATCTTTTATTCAATCGATATTTGAATTGTATTTCTTAATCTACAAAGTATTGAGAATAATTATATATCTATTCAATAATACTAAATCCATTTTGATTTGTTTGATATACTTGTTTGATATAGTTATTTTGATAATATTGATTTCTTTATATACCCAATTGTCAATTCTAACTTTCTTTTCTTTTAATAGTATCAATTGATAAAGGTTTTGTTTTAATTCTATAGAAATTCTATTTTCTTTTATGAAATTGGGATTTATAAATATATTTATAACTTCGGAATTAATCAAAGTATTAATTTATTGATTTTTTAATTTAACTTCTACAATCAATTGTTCAATTCTTATAGTACTATTGAATTCTAATGATAATAATTCGATAATTTGTTTTTTGATAAAGAGATTCAGTTATTTATACTAATATTCATTTATACTTAATAATTAATAGAATATAATAAACAATAATCTTATTGGTTTTATTTGGAAATCTTAATAATAATTATAATTTGATACTTCTTTATTATTTTTATCGATCTTTTGTTAAATACAATGAATTCTGATTTGTAATAGGATTTCTTATACTTTCTCAACTTTTAGATTACATTTGTTATATTTTTATATTTCATTGAAAGATAAAGATCTTATATTTACAATATATCTTCTAATACTATTTACTTCAATATTTTCCTGAAATATTATATAATAAATATCATTGTATATTACTATATAGAATATTAACAAAATGGGATAATTATAGATTTTATATTTTTCGATGAAATCAAGTTTCTTCTTTTTATAATAAAGTTATATTTGTTTTTTATCTAGATAATTGATTAAATATTATAATTCATTTTCCTAAGATAAATAATAGGATTCAATTGTTTATTGATTCTTTTCGAATTCCTTAATTGATTTTTTGTTTTCTAATTTGAGATCTTTTAAGAGTTTTCTTTTGTAATCGATATTATTCTTAATACTAGTTTTAGGATTTTGATTATTGATATTCAATTTCTTTAATTATTTGAAATTGAATTGAAATAAATCTTTTTTTAATAATTTTATTTCCTTTGAGTTTCTTTTTAAGATTCTTGTTTTTCAAAAATTCTATTTTTTATTCACAAATTTTATTTGTTTTTTGTTTCTTGTAATAAATGATTTCTTTTTTTGAAAACAATCTTAAAATATATATCTGTTTTTTCTACAAATATAATTGTCACGAAATCATTTTATAGAATGTCACGAGGTAACAGTCAACCTGTCTCTATGAGCTTTGACCTTGTTGAAAAGCAAAGCAACTTGTATACAAATTTGTATGGCAACCGCTTCGTATGGTCTCCCCACCTTCAGCAAGCTCGGACATATGGTCTGATCCTAGTCACGTGATGGAGCCTCCAGGAGCCTACGCTCCTGAGGGCTCCAAGGAGCCTACGGGAGCCCACGCTCCTGGAGGCTCCCAAAATGGATTAGTATATAATCAGAATAGTTTCATAGTTTAGGAGCTTCGTACTCAACTTAGTTATCAATTAGTTTACCTACATTCCAATTGATCTAGTAACGTATTCACCTTCGAGTGAATAATCAGTGATTATTAGCCTTAACCTACAACTACCAACCATACGAAAACCTGAGGCAGCCGCTGCCTCAACCAGATCGTTACAATAATATAAATTGTTCTTTTTATATCTTTTCTTTTTATTAATATTTAAATTATTTAGTTTTATATAATATCATTTGATATTATCTAATTCTATTAGATCATTAATATCATAATATTTATTCTGATAATAAGGTTTTTGGAACTTTTTACTTTCTTGAATAATTCTTTTCTTTTCCATTTGTTATTTATAAAATCAATTATCAATGAAAATGAAAATTTCGATTAATTCGAAAAGATTAAATAGTTTTGGAACTTTCGTTAACTCGTCTTTTATAATATCTTTCAATCCCTTATAAAATTATGATTTTAGATAATTATTATTTTATATAATATATTCAATATATTATTGAAACTTAACAATATAAATTGTAATTGATCTAATCTACCTGAATTATTGTAATACTTTTTCAATCATATAATCAGGGTTTACTTCTCTAAATGCTTTATCGAATTCTTATCTGAACGATTTATAATTGAGAAAGAAACAATAAATCTCAGATTTCATATTCTTATTCAATTGATTATTGATAATCTTGATTATTAAATTATTGAAAAATAATTTAATTCAATTGAATATAATTCCACAAAAAAAGAAAATCAATTACAAGATTTTTTATATAAAAATCAAAAAAAGTTGTTTATTAAAAGTATAATAAAGATCAATTTGTATAACAAAAGCTCGATATTTGTTACAATCTTTATAAAATAAATCAGAAATGGATATCTGAATCGTTTGTCTATATTCTATAATAGCGATGGTCTGAACAAAGGCCTCAATTGAATTGAATAGAAACAATTCGATAGATTATTGATTGGAAACTATTATATTGTATATAATTTAACTATAATGATGTTCAAAATATAACGATCTAATTGAAATAATAATTGCCTCAGATTTTCGTTTAGTTGATAGTTATAGATTAAGATTAATAATTATTGATTATTTATTCGAAAATGAATATATTACTAGATCAATTGGAATATAGATAAACTAATTGATAATTAAATTGAATATAAAGCTTTTAAATTATAAAACTATTCTAATTATATACTAATCTTTTTTTCTATATTAATTATACTAGTTAGATTAGTATAGTTAGCATTCTTATAATACTAGTTTTGCTAATTAGGTTAACAAAGTTAGTATATTATATAATTGATTCTAAGGCCTTTTATATCCCAAAATCTTTCCTTTCCTAGAATACTTGTCCCAAAAGCTTTCCCTTTAAAAACTATAGCCTTAAAATACAATATCCTTTAAAATAATAATCCTATTACAACCAATTAGATAAAATACTTATCCTATTCTACTATAATTGCCTAGGATACTTATCCTAGGAATCCTGGAATCCTAAGCTTAAGTAATCAGGACCCCTGAAAGCAACGGTTAAATCACATCCCCCCTATAATCGGCATATAAATCACTGACATCAATAATACTACTATAATGAAAACCATAAATCGTGACAAATAACTCTTATTTTAAAATACTAATAATATTACAAAATTATAAAAAGGTATATAATTGACTAGGAGATTATGAGTTGTATATTATATAAATCGATTTAGTAAACAATATTATAAAACGATCTTAATTTCAATTATTGTTAGTTCGGAAAACAATTTATAATTACTTATAGATCATAATTATAATGAAAATGATTGTTTTGTATGATTACAGATATTATTATTATTAACTCGAAATTTAATTTCTTATCCTATATATTATACAACTATAACCTTTAATACTATTGTATTAAATTTGACTGGTTTCAAAGATTGAAGAGTTAATCTTGCTACACCCAAACAGGAGGAGCGGCCAGGGACAGCAATAAAGGCTCTAAATATGTTCAGTGCTCGTTCATCTTGGTCACCAGTGCTTGATACATCTCAGAATCGTACCCGACACATTTGAGGTACTCATAGCACAATGAAACTCCCGGAGGATTATCAAGATCTTGCTACAGAAGTCTATTAGCGAGCTATGTCGTGTTGTTGGAGATATACATACCCTTTCAAACGCTGTCATGATTGCTCCTTCCGTGATATGCTGAGCCTCTTCTTCAGTGATAGCCCTGGTTACAGCTTTATTTCCTGTGCTTTCCCAGTCATATTTATTCATATAGCTGTCATTTTTCGCATCCCACCATCCGACTCGAACCGCTGGCCATCTCTCTTTGAGAGCATGAACGACCAAAGCAGCTTTTGAACCATTAGCGGAACCTGTCCCGAGCTTCTGTGCCCAATGACGTTTGACCTGCTCTGGAAGCTCAAGCATTTCATTGTGACCGAGACAATCAGATGGCATGGCTTCATATGTTCCATAATATCGCAAATGTGAGGCCCCGATATCACGAATGAAAAGAGGGAAAGTTTGACCTATCCCAATCTCCGCTAAATATGGTGTGATATGAGCACCATGTGCACCAGGAAGACGAGGTAGAAGAGGGTCAAATTCGCGGCTCAACAAAGCGTAAGGACCGACATTATTGAAGATTCCTCTCGAACCATTTGACAAGTACCAATTGTCCGCGACTGGATTTCCCCCAAAAATGTTGCGTAAGAAATCATAGTGAAACTTTGTGTTTGGCTGAAGGGGAAGCTGCAAATCTTGTATCACAGGAAATCTTCTCACCATAGTAGGCATTCGCATCCCATTGTAAAGGCAGATAGAGATATCAGTCACATTTGGTCGCGGATCCTCTTGAAAGTCCATCGCAAGCAGTGCAGGTGTTCGAGGGGAGGATCTGGATGCTAGATGTTCTTCAACGTTGGTAGTATTTTGTCCTCGCCTGCCATCGTTTACCACTTCTGGCACGGGCGTGCTAAAGAAGCTAGTAAGTCAATGTTGCTTCCACAAGTGTAGTTACTGACTTACGCATTATAAAGGTCATCCCTGTCATATCGCTCGCTTGATCCATGCTCCGACTTCACGAGAGGTGATGTATCTTCACCAGTTAGGTCGGCAATAGCTCGTCTCCCATTTTTTGAATCGTGTGCGTTTGCTTCACTCTTGACACTTGCTTGATTTTCCAATTTCATCACCTGCTCTCGTAATCTGGACAATTCCGCAAGAACAAACTCCATTCCCGGAGGGGCATTATCATCATATTGAGAGACTTGACTAACACTTGTAGCATTTCTTCCAGGAGAGTCTGCTGCGAGTTTCCTTTTTTTCGTTCCGTTTGAAGCGATTTCGGACATGTTGCCAATGTCGTCGTTTGTGCCGAAGAATATCAGTTGAATCGAGCACCAAAGGATACCGACCGAGTGTATAGTGGGTTTATATTAGTTGTTAGATTGGGGATGAGCAAAAGCCTCAAGGCTCCAAGCACTGTTCGAATAAGATCAATATAAATATCCAATTGCTAGGGACATGAGTATGTTGTATCCTACGGTCTTTACCAAAACACTTCGTTTGTAGACTTGATAAGGTTATATGAATAAAATAATAAAGTGGTTCCAAGTTGTTCCTGGTCTTATATATAGCTTCAGCACAGACCATCTACACCTCGCGCCCGCTCTCATCCCATAATTATCTCACACCCCAGAAATGAATATATATCTTCAAATCATGTCTTCTCTTCCCTCCATTTCTCTCCTCCCCAATCAATGAAATGCCCATCTGCATCGAATGTCGCTATCCGACTACCCAGCTCTACACCGAATATTCCGGCGGATCAACCGGCCATGGAGTACGATTAACCGTATGTAAGAACTGCGGACGTTTTTGCGACAAATATGTCGAGCATGATTTTGTGGTATTATTTATTGATTTAGTTTTGATTAAACCACAGGTTTGTTTTCCCGGTTCAAACTTATTCTATAATATGCGGGGGGGAGTGTTGTTTGGCTGATTCGTTCTGGGTGCGCGAAAGGTTTATAGACATTTATTGCATAATACCTTGATGAGAGAACATGATCAATTTGATGTATGATATTACTCCCTCTTCCTATTTCCTATTACTATCTTAATGATATGATATATTGACATTCCCAAGCCGTCGATAATCCGTCTTGGTATTCTACTCCTCCTCTTCGATGTTTATCTCACATGGGCACGGATCGAAAAACAAACCACTGCTCCGGTCTCCGCTCCCATTGAAACGGATAATACGAATTTCCTTCGTCTAGCTAAGCAACCTATCGTCTTCCAATATATGTTCTTCCTCCTCCTCTGCGCCCTCTCGACACTAAGTTTCCACCTCTCCATACGTTTCCTTACCTCCTCGCCCTTTTCACCCCTAGTATTCCTCGGACTTCTCCCAAAATACACACGTCCGAATTCCGTTTCAACGGCTCTACTCGTCTCTTCTTCTACGAAATTATTTCCTATTCTTATGGTCATTTGGGAATATGATGTACCAGCTGCGGCGAGGAGTTTGGGTTGGGCTGTTGTTGCGAATAATGTTGAGGCACTAAAGATACTACTGGATTGTGGGTATGGGACTGCGGCGATACTTGCGACGGTGGGTGCTATTAGTAGATGGATGGTTGGAAGGGGAATACTTTGGGCGGTAGGTTTGGATGGGGTTGACACAGTTGGGGATTCAGGGGTAGCCGCGGATGGGAAAGCGCTGTGGGCGCTTGTGGAACTAGGTAGGGAATGGGGTGGTAGATTGGGATTAGGGTAATTGGAAAGTGTTAAGATACCAAGATGAAATGAACATGAATGCCATATATCTCATATTATCATGGGTGGTTGAAGTTGGAGGGATTGACGTAGAACCTCTCGGGAAGAACTACATCACTACCAGCACGTCCATTTTCCTTCCGAGTATTTCTTTTTGCTCGGAGCAAATGAGATGCCGGCCCTCAAGTTCATTGCACAAGTATAGACTTCCATAAAACACAGGTTCTTCGGCGGCCATATCCTTATTGTAAGCCGAACCTCGAGCGCAGCGAGGATATGGGGGCTTGGGGCCTTGCTCCCATGGAAAACAATTGAACAATCAATAGAAATGTCGCTCCGCTGGCCCTCCGGGGGCCACTGCCGTGGAGGCAGACCATTTGGAATCCAGATTCAGAGCCGGAGTGTTGAAAAGCTTCCATTACCACAAAAACCCCTATAACTATACACGAGCCTTATTTCATTACTCCATTAGAGTCGAACGTCGAACCCATCCCAAGAACGCCAAATAATACATTTCATTCTTCTTCTTCCTCTCTCTGCCATCATATCATCAAGTTTGTCCATCCCTAATAACCACTCATATGTCTCGCATATTCCGGTCTCAAGTCTCCTCTTCGGGGCACAATAAGTGGATGCCATTGCGCCAAGAACGTAATCGCTATTATCATCATTAGTATCAATTTTTTTACTCTTTCCTCCTATTTTCCAATCCGTGTAGTTATGGTTTGATGCGATTGGAGTACGTACCCCACATGATGTAACAACTTGCGAAGGAGAGGATGAGTGAACTGCGCCAGATTCTATATACCACCAAATTAGTCACCGATACCTTGAAGTTTTGCCAGTTTATATCCCGCTACTGCGAATTCCATATGATAGGATAGAGCGCTATAGATACATACGTTTGAGTCTCGCCTTTAGGAGAAAGGAACCATGCTATAACAGAGGCGATCGCAGTGATGATGAGGCCGATGATGATACTCCCGCTATTCAAACCATCGTGTTAGCCGTGTTTTTCGCTCTCGCATTGATATGATTGGAATGATCGGAAGACTAGGAATAAGCATACCCGTTTGCCATGGTGATGGTTATGATGGTGAGGTGGTGAGGTGGTGAGGTGGTGAGGTTTGAATTTGGAGATTTGGAAGTTGCTCAAGGCTGTTGTTTTAATTCGAGGTTGGTGATTATTGATGGAGCTTGGTTCAAGGTGACTTCGTGCTAAGGATTTATTAGCTTGGCGCATCAGCACTTTCTTTTCACTCCTCTTACATTAAACTAAGGTTACAGAGTACAAAACATTTCATGCGATCAACATTCATAATTATTAATATTTATGAACCGGCAGAATCAACTGTTATATATTTATATATTTATATATTTATATATTTACATTTTTAGTTTTATGATTTCCCTGACTTTTTTTATTCCTCAACATCAATATTCCACAGTCTAGTTCTCAAATTTAAGGCCAGCTTCCTGTCTAACAGCTCCATAAATGGCACCGATATCACCAGCTTCTCCCTTGTGATTCTTCACCTGCTCTAAATGAGCATCTGCAACTTCAACTACCTTCATTCGAGTACCAGCACTCTTCGCCAATCCCATTGCATGCCTTGCATCCTTTCTTGCCAAGTCAACTGCAAATAATGGTTCTTCCCGTTTATGATAATCGCCTGATAACATTCTGCTCGAATATGCCGCATATGGACCTGGGAACAATGCTTCGATAAATTGATGAAGATTTTCAGTACCCAAGCCAGTTTTTTCTGCAAGGACATGACCTTCGGAAAGAACCTCGACCATATTAAGCACAAAGGTATTTCCAATAACCTTCAGTAATGTGGCTTTTCCAACTGGTTGTCCCCCGAAGTCGATAATGGCTTTACCCATAACTCCTTTAGTGTAAGGCTTCACCTTGTCTACACTTTCTTTTGGTCCAGCAAGTACGCAAATAAGTTGTCCACTTTCTGCCATAGCTGGAGCACCGAAAACTGGGCATGCAACGAAGTCTCCTCCAGCAGCACTAATCTTCTTTGCTAATCCTTCCGTGGTATCTGGATGAACAGTCGAACAATCAACGAAGAGTTTTCCAGCCGCACCATTCTTGATGCCTTCATCGATTGTCTCATTAATAGCAGCATCATCTCCTACGCATGTAAAGATGATATCAGATCGGGAAACAAGATCTGCAATAGAAGAAGAGACGGCGGATTTGCCTGACGGAAGGGATTCACTGAGATCTTCTGCACGCTTTGTTGTGCGGTTGTAGAGTATGAGGGGGCCATCGAGTTGACCTTTCTCTACGAGGTTCTTACACATGCCCTGTGAAAATGTTACTCGAGTCCCTTGTGTTTCTTATGTCTCTGCTGCGGGGTAAGTAGCTCGAGAATGGTTGGAAGAAGCTTACTCTCCCCATGTTTCCGAGACCAATCCATGCTAATTGAAGACCCATCTTGTCTGATGTTTGGGAGATTTGGCAGATTTGGTGAATGTGTTTATTTGTATGCAGGAAGGTGTGTATTTCTTATCTCAATCATTTACGATCTCGATTTGGAACATATGATTACATAGTGGGACCAGCGGAATACATCCGATATGAGTATTGGAAGCCAGAAGAAGGTACCTTCATCTATTAAAGCCGACATACTCATTAGTAGATACCTACCTAGGTGTGTATATACTCATGTATTGCTACTATATGTGCTTATTGTATGTACATGCCCTCGATGCAAAGTATGGAAATGCTATTCACATATGCTCGAGTAGACACTCGTATTGACCAAAAAGATGATTTTATGACGTAAGGCTAACGTCGGAATAATAAGAGGTTTGTGAAGTTCTTCATCATTGCCACCTTTTCACGTGTTGACATTGACAAGCTCAACCTTATCGCACAGCGTTATCGGATGAACAGGGTGGAGTCAAATCTTTCGCACAAGCATATTACATATTACTGTTAGTAGGTATGATCAATCAATATTCGTACTTCATATATTAAAAATGCCTCTCTCTCTTTGTTGCTCCTTGCATCAATTTATCTTCACTCGAAAAACTATGCTTCTGCTTCATTCCCCTTCGCAATACTACCAAATGAATTATTGTGAATAATTTAAATCAACATGCAATATGTTATTGCACACTTTCGCCTTGAAAAAGGGCAAAGAAGTGGCTGCTCATAACGTGAGTCAATCCCCTTTCTGTGGTGTAACATTGCTAAACTTCTACAAGATTCAATCATTAACAAAACGCGGGAATTGTCTCAGTCAAAGCAATGATAAACGGCGCACATATACTTCCAATCAATCTGCCGCGAGTCGAGTAAAGGAGGAATTGGCAAAGGAAACTTGTGAAAAGCTTTCCACTCAACATCAAGCCAAGAAGAAGGCTAAAGCTATTGATAGAGTAGGTTCATGCCATTGAACCATTCAATTGAGATGCTTACCAGCTTAGGACTTCTTTCTATCCGTCCTTGGATCTTCTGCAACTAAACGAGAAGCACGTTCTTACATTCAAAACTTCAAGCCACCAAGTACCGCTCCTACAAAATCGAAAATTCAAGAATCTACCCAACAAAATTCAACTGAAAATGGGGCCAACTTGGGAAGTATTTATACAGTCACAAGAGCTGTGGCAGATAGTCCAAAGTTTGTACAGCAACCAGTGCTACCAAAATCCACACCAGAAGGACCGCTATTACACGTTGCCTTGGTCAAAATTAGAGCTCCGCAGCTGCTAGATGATGAAACATTGAGTGGGATTGGGAAAACATTATCAAGATTAAGCAGGCTTGGATTAGTGAGTACTGTTGTGGTGGATTGTGATGATGGAAGCGATACTTTTTTGAAAATTTCCAATAGCGAATGGAGAAATATGGTTAAAGAGCAGGCAGCTCGTGTTGTGGCTGCCATTGATGCGTCTGGAACAGAAGCACGACTCGTGGACAATGTGATAGGAATTGCAGAGGAGGGATCCGATTTCGGACAGCGGCCTTATTTGAAAGACAGGGTACATGTGACACTTAGGGAGCTATTGATGACACCTTTGAGACGAGGAGTACTTCCTGTTATTCCTTCAATAGGACATACGGATATCACTCAGACTGTAGTATCAGCCACAGCTAATGATGTTGTCTTGGCTCTCACTCGGGAATTTGCAGGAATATGGTCTTCTGAATCACCGGATGAACATCCGAAAGTTGTCAAGGAACGACTACAAGCCTTACGAAGTGAGGTTTCACTTGATCGTTTAATCTTAGTTGATCCCCTTGGCGGTATCCCGGCGTCCGATCTGAAAAATGGTTACCATGTTTTTTTGAACATGGAACAAGAATATGAATTGGCGAAGCAAGACCTTATAAACAGAGGAGGAATGTATATTGAAACGTCCCAGAAACCAACACTACATGAAGCAAGCCTGAATTCCAGCGTTGGCAATGCAATCCCCCTTTCCAATTTTACCGAAAACAAACCTGGCGACCTTGAAGGTTCACCCCCGCTCCAAAAAGGATCACTTGCGAAGCATGATCCAACAATGAAATTTCATTTAGAAAACTTAGAATTGGTTCGAAGTACTTTGGCCCTATTGCCGCCTAGTTCTTCTGCTCTGATAACTACACCTGGTGAAGCGGCGAATTCAGAAAAACAACCAGAATTTAAGGCAGCCGGGGTCGGCACACGACGACAACGAAATCCACTAATTCATAATCTACTTACAGACAAACCAGCGTTTTCTTCATCACTTCCTGTTGGAAGACTGGGACCGATGGATAAGAACGAACCAATTTCCTTATCAACGAAATTTGCTCCAACCACTTTTGCGAAACATGGTATGCCAGTGACCATTTTGCCAGATCCAAAAACTACTACTTGGCAACCACCTATCGCTGGTGTCCCTCAGATAAGCTTAACAGATCCTCAAATTGATCTTCCTCGTCTAGTAAATCTAATTGAGGACTCTTTCAATAAGAAACTTGATGTCCAGCATTATCTACGACGTGTCAACAGTCGTATAGCTGGAGTTATCATCGCTGGCGAATATGAAGGAGGAGCATTGCTGACATGGGAGCTTCCACCTGGAGTTCCTGATGACGGGAGTGAAGAAAGTCGAAAACGGATGGTACCATACCTTGATAAATTTGCTGTTCTAAAGAAAAGCCAAGGATCTGGCGGCGTTGCGGATGTCGTTTTTAAGTCTATGGTTCGGGATTGTTTCCCCTCCGGTGTCTGCTGGAGAAGTCGCAAGGTAAGAATTAACCATTCTTCATGGTGTTGATTCGGTATTAACTAGAATATAGGATAATCCAGTGAACAAGTGGTATTTTGAGCGCAGTAGAGCTACCCTGAAGCTATCTGATACGAATTGGACAATGTTCTTCACGACACCTGAAGAGAGTATGGATCATCAAACTTTCAAAGATTATGAGGCTGTGTGTAAGGTGATTGAACCTTCTTGGGCAGATAGAAAGGGGATCCAGGATTGAACATGATATCTCAGTTTTGGAAGGCTCTTGGACACTTGGAATTTTCGTATACTCGATGAATGATGAGGCAAGAGTGGATCAGGTTTCCTTCAGGTTGGAAGTTTAAATCTTTGGAAAAGAAAAGGTTGGGGGATCTTATCAGCACGGAAAGCTGTATATTTTCCCTGCTCACCAAAAATCAATTCACTCGAGGTCGCGCAAGTTTTAAAAAGCGGTTATGGAGGTTATATAGTTGCATTTGGAGATACCCTCGAATATAATTTCACCGTTTGTTTGATAACATGTTCATAGGTGTAGCTAACCATGAGAATGATACTATAACTATAACTAAACCTTCCTGCCAATAAAAAAACATTATGATTAACGTGAGATCAAAGGAAAAGAGAATTTATGTCCTCCTTCATATCTAGTGAATGATTATCACCGTCTTTTTATCTCGCCGTCTTCTTATCAGTTCTCACGTGAAGATGATTGTAACCTTAGGCAAAATCAAGCTAAGCTAAGCTATCAATTCCATGTGAACAAGCAACATCAACATTAAGGTCAACCCCCCTCTCTGTTTACCATATCAAAGCAAAACCCCTCCGCCGGGTATACATTATCCAAATTACCAAACAGCATCGCATATCTCGACATTATACCATACAATACAAAGATACATACATGAATATGGATTTCTCCAAATTCCAAGCCTTTGGCAAGAATGTCTCGTAAGTAATTTTCCAAACCCCAACATCAAGCTACAAACAGACAGGCAAAGGGAGATAGCATCTCTTCCCAATTATTATAGAAAAACACACATAACCACAAAACTAACATGCATCCAACCCCCAGAGCCACCTTTACACCCTTCGCAGCGCGCACCCAACAATACGTTAAAGAGCGCCTCGGCCAATCCGAAGATAAAACTCAACTCCCGCCTGATTATATAGAGTTGGAGAAGAGGGTCGATGCTTTGAAGAAGGTGCATCAGAAGATGTTGGCTGTGACGGCGACTTTTAATCAGGAGGGGTATGATTATCCGCAGAATTTGAGTGAATCGGTAGGTTTGTTTTTTGTTTTTGGGTAGGGGAGGGGGAATGTTTGATGTTCGTGGGAGGGAATTGGGATGAGAATGAATAAATGACGCTCCGCTGGCTCTCCGAGGGCCACTACCGTGGTGGCTGACTGTTTGGTGCGGGGGAAGGTGTTTTATGCGGGAAATCTTTAAGCACAGGGAGTTTGGGGGGCTTGAGAGCTGCCTAGTGGTGGGGTAGCGCGGGGGGAAGCTTTTATATCAACGTTCAAAACCTTCGAGCGCAGCGAGCTATGGGGTTTGGGGGCTTAACCCCATGAATTCCTCAAAATTGAAGCCACTGGATACGATAAGTTTGCTAATATTCCATTAAATAATAGTTCAACGATCTTGGTCGCACTGTTTCTGAGAAAGTTCATCTCCTCTCTTCTGCTACATCTCCCGCCGAAGCTCAAGCTGCTCTTACAGCTCCTCCATCCGCCAAACCTCAACCAAAAACCTTTAACCATGCAATCGCTCGTGCATCTTTAGCATCTAGCCAGATCCTTCAACAACAAAATACTTCTGGAAATGAAGATCCTTTAGCTACAGCTCTTGAGAAATACGCTCTTGCAGAGGAACGAGTTGGAGAAGCAAGACTCGCACAAGATAGTCAAATTCAAAGTCGTTTCCTCGCAGGTTGGTCTACAACATTGAATACTAATTTGATGTTTGCGACTCGTGCTAGAAAGAGTGTTGAGAATTCAAGATTATTGCTTGATGCTGCAAAAGCAAAAGCTAAGAGTTCAAAATGGCATTTACCGGGTCAAGCTGCTCCTCAACATGATGGAAATGATGATGAGATGTTAAGTGAAGAAGCTAGAGTTGAAATTGAACAAGCGGAGGATGAGTTTGTTGGACAAACTGAAGAAGCTGTTGGTGTCATGAAGAATGTATGTTTGATCTTTTTGTCGTTTATTTTAAGAATAAAACTAATTCACACATTTAGGTCCTTGATACCCCTGAACCTCTCCGAAACCTTGCCGATCTTATTGCTGCCCAACTTGAATTTCATAAGAAGGCATATGAAATTCTTAGTGAACTTGCCCCGGCCATTGATGGTCTTCAAGTTGAACAAGAAGTGAGACGCTCTGAGGCATTTTCCGCCCTATAATGTTATTTTTCCCTTTTTCACTTCTAGAATCCTAGAAGAGTGTTGCAGTTAGAATATGAAATATCACAGTTCAGTTAGCTGATGAAGTGTTTTCTATGTAGGCTAGCTATCGAAAGAATCGTGATGGTGGAAGTGCTTAGAGCCATCAATAAATTGAGATTTGGTGTGTTTGGACGAAAAGTTTCAGAGTCGGGTGCTATGATTTGGGATTTGAAGTGAGGTTGGGTGGTAAAGTGAACTTTATGGCGGTTAGGTTAGTCTTTGGGTGGAAGGATTAGTATGAAGGATTGGTTTTTGCTGCAGAGAGGAATGTGTGGCGACTTGTTGTCTTGTACGGATTGTATCTTGGCGTGGCTTTTGGGAGGGCGTAAGTAGTTCTTTTCTTTCTTTGTTTTGAGCAAAAGATAGATACCTAGATAGGTATTTCAGTTAAGCACGAATGAAGTATTGATATTTATGTTCTTTTTTTCCTGTATTGGATTGAAGGTGTAAAATTTAAAGTTTCAATGTTGTATAAGTATCTATAATTTCTAATTTCAAGGTATTCCTATTGAGTATAGTATGGTTGCTAGTGTGTATAGCTAGTAGTAGATGCATATCGGAATTTTTCTTATCTTACATTTATAAAGTGGTCCTAATAAGTGCGGTATTGGTGTAATTCAATAGTTTATAAAACTTAGTGTCCTCTTTTTCGTGTTTAGATGATGTTGGGGGAGCGAGTGGGTTGAGGATGGGAGATTGGGTAGAGTGTACTTGAGGTTGATGGGTTATATGTATGTTTCATAGTAATTAGGGTTAGATATTATAGCTTGGGAATGAATGGATTGATTATTTGGAGTTTGGATATTGAGAGCTTATATCAAATTTGATGTGGATGTGGACTTCTAGATATGGACTTCTAGATAATTATGGAATTTTCTTTTACCGTTGTGTGGATTTGTTCTTTTTTATTCTTTATAATTCCCCGATGTCTAGAATAGAATGCACTAAAGAAATATATACGATGTATCCGAGCAATACTACTCGAATAACGTCTGTCAAGAATCGACAATCCCATGGTTTTCAAAAGCTAAATTTTGTTAGCGTCATTTGCCTAGCCTATCAATTATCTGTAAGCAGTTTAACCGTTCAACATACAGCTTTGAGCCACCGGTGAACCTTAGACATCTTCTATGCCCACTCTTTCCTTGGTCGTTCCCATTAGTTCGGAGCGGATTCAAATTTCAAGGCGGGCCGGAACAGAGTACGTCATTATGGGATGGAGATCTGGAATTCATTACAATCAAATGAGAATTGATCAATCCGCCAGCGGAGAAATAGACAGTATCGTATTTTGCTCTATCACAACGAACCTTCCTCTTGCTTCCATTCATACACCAAATACTCAACATCTGCACAATTCAAAATTCTCATATAATTCACTAATACTTATCGCGCCTCAAACCTGAATTCCTTGCTACCGGCGGAAACTCCGCAATATGCAAGTCATGTGCGAATCTAGACTCCCAAAAATTCACTTGGGATTAAACTAGTTAAACTAGTTAGTCCTCACATGCTTGTAGCTGACTGACATCATTGACTAAAAATATCGGTCTTCATCTAGTGGCTCTTGTCATTACCCCAGATCTACATAAAATAAAGGACATTATGTTCAAGATCAAAGAACTGGTGAACCTGGGCTTCTTCACCATTCTGGGTTTTGAGACTTGTATATACTCCAATTAGTCGTCATATGTAAAGATATTCTTATCGAAACATATTCAAGAATATACTAATGATACTTTAGTAACAAGTAATAAAAACAAAAGAGGGTGTTGGTTCCAACTCTAAAAAGTAACCGAACTCGGTATAAGCTTTGTGCTTTACCCCTTTTGGTTTTGACTAAGCGATCTTTATGGGGTAGCGTTAATTAGAATGTGATTTGTGATGAGCGGGGAAGTGATCGAAGGGACCGTTTTCTTGGTGCTGGATAGTTTAAACGGTCCAAACTATGTAAGGGATGGCGAATTGATAGAGGGAAATATATAAAGGAAGCCTTTAGTCCCGTGCTCTTGTTTGTTTGTTTTTTTGACGTGTGTTAATTCGACCTATCATTTCGAGGATCAGAATAATATTGAGAGTTTGAATGGAGACTTTACGATTGAATATTTCAAATAAACACAATTGGATTTACTTCAAATTCGGAAAAATATCTTGGCTCTATCATCGACAAAATGTATATTCCATTACCAGAAAGTACCAGTCCTTCGCCCAGCGAAATCATCAATCATGTTGGAAATGAAGCCATAAGAATTATGGGCACTGTACTTCCACAGACAACACATCAATACTCAGATATTAATCTCCATAGTCGTTCTGAGAAAATCACATCAGACAAAAAGAGAGATGCTAGTAAAATGTGGTTAATAATCATACCAGTCATCATAATAGGCGTTGCTACTCTCCTTTCTTTAACCTGTGCAAGCAATCACAAGAAAAGAACTATCGAGGAGGAAATAAGTGAGTCGTCGTCTCCTCAAAGATCACTATCAAGATCACAAACAAATGATGCTACAAGTCCACGACTATATTCTTCACATAAACCTAGTTCGGGTCGACCCACTGGTGAGATGGGAGCAGCGAGAGCTGCATTAGGTGCTACGATTAATCCACCCACACCTCCACCTCCACCTCAACAGATGGAGCAAGAACCCCCGAGACATGGACGACCAACTGGTCAAATGGGTGCAGCGAGAGCGGCGTTGGGTGCTACAATTGAGCCTGGAATTACTGGACTTGGGACTCAAAATGTTCCAATACAATGGGATCAAGGATGTGCAATTACCCGGCCCGAAGGAGCAAGAATGAATAATGATAGATCTCTTCGTTTTCAAGAGAGCTATCTATCAACTGAATACGGTACGCGAGATATTTCTCGTCCTACTCAAGAACAAGAATCTGTGTATTCATTACGACCTGGTGAGAATACGGTGCAGATGATGCAAAGAGTCGATGAGGAATTACATCAAGCTGTTTCTCGCTATCCTGTCTTTGCAAACTCTGTACCTGGGGTACCATCACCCATTGAACGAGAATCTATAAGGGAAACCCGAGAAACCCGAGAAACTCGTCCAATGACTCTAGACGAGCAAGTAAGTCGACAAGTCGCTTCATTTCCTATATTCCAGCAAAATTCAAGGAATCAGCCTGCGATTGCCACGGGAAATAATGAAGGAGAACACAGAGAGACAACAACAAATACAACGAGAAATTATGACGAATTATGGAGGGAAGTAGCGACACTTCCTATGTTTGAGAATACGCCTACTTATCGATCGATGCCGACGAGGAGACCTGATCCGACTACTGCGGGGTTTGTGACACCGCCGCCGGCGTATGAGCATGTGCCGGAGTATGGGGAGGATGATGGGATTGGTGCTCGAGATGGGTATGGGTCAGGGTCAGGAAGTCAAGGTGCAAATGTTAGTTATGAGGGGAATGTTGGACTTGCTCCTTCTGTTTTGCCTCCGGCCTATGTTAGGTATGAGCGGAGGGGGTGAATTTTGGAGTTTGAAATTTGGAATTTGGGCGTTATGGAGGTTTTGGTTTGGGGGTTATTGGTTGGGAACCTGATAGGATTATGGAATAGATGGGGAGATTGTAGGTTTTTGAGCATTCGGAGAGATAGGTCTATTGGGATGTATAGGAACGTCTAGAGGACAAGAGTATTATAGTCTAGAGGAAACTCATGCAGAGACTCGCAACAGTCAGGGGATGGTGGAAGTTGGGATCATGGAGATTCAGAACCTTGTTCTAAGTATAATGGAATTAGTCTTACATACTCTTTAAACCACAATTTGGAAACTCCCACAGCAAGTTGATGTCCAATAGTCCGAATCGTAGTCAGGATCTCAAAGTTTTGAGCTTTGATAAGAGTTTGGAAAACTGAAGGGATTGAATTTTCTGAAAAGTTTCAATTTTCCAGATGGTAAGGTTATAAATGGACCAAAAAATTCAAAAATCAGCGATACCTTGTTGTTGGACTGCAGTCGAGCCATTGAAACCATCCATAACTCACACAAGATTATGGCATCTCCCTCCAAACATATTGCATCATCTGCGCAACCGCTAATGCAGGCTGAATTCCCTTCACCAATGCCAACAAGTAAAGTGTAGCATCAATCCCACAGCTAATACCTCCACTACTAATAACCCTCACTTTCCTATCTAAACTCAACTGTTCCTTCACATATCTAAAATTCAAAGACGCAGGATTCGGCACAACGGTTGTTGGTTTGTGAGTTGAACTCCTCGCAGTATATGCATCGCAGATAATTTTGAGTTTCGGCAAAGTGAGAAAATGAGTCGTTGCATTCAACCCTGAAAATATCCCCGCAGAACCAAGAAAGAGTGCCCCCGTACAAATTGACATTATGATCCGCGGACCATTTAAACGAGGTGATGAACTAAGTTGTGAGAATTCTTCGATAATATTGAGCATATCTGAGAATTGACTATTTTTGTGTGGATATAGATGAGGGAAGATATCATCAGAGGAACCACCAGGTTGAATGAGAATATCGTAGTTTGCGAGGGTTTCGAAGGCCGTAATGAAGGAGATGTGACGTTGAATTTTTGCTCCTTCGGCTGATGTGATGATATCGTGTTGAGCTGCAATGGTAAGTTTGAATGGATCTGCGCTCAGTGCGACATTTCCCAGGACATCGAGAGGTCCATGGATATCTAGTGTATTGAAGGTATCATATGCGAGGAAAAGCACGGAAATTTGAGAAGAATCTGGAGTACCCTCCATTGAAGTATCGGGTTTCGTTGCCATTGAGAATGAAGCTATCAAACTAGTCTTTTCCCACGCTGTGATAAATGAAGAGATCCTTCCTTCAAATTTATGGAGTGATATTATTTAGATGAGCTGAAAGCCGCGTTTTGGTTGTACGAGAAACAGCACATCTTAGACCATCTCAGCCATCGGAGAGACATTTGATTCAGCCTACATACTTTTCCTATGAGGCCTCTTGTATCGAGCGGTGTGATGATTTTATTAACTTGAGATTGAGAGGTTTCGAAGTTTGCTTGATATATCTCTAGGAAGGAGGAGAAAGATACACGCGATGTAAACACCAGAATGGCCAAGGCGCTAAACTAACCCCGCGCCCGGTGAGCTTCGAATATATGAACTGTCATCAAGACAACATCTTTTCGATGATGTAAGATATATCATGATATGATAGTCCAGACTAGCAGACTGTATTCAAATCTCAAATTTGGAAAAGCAATGAGTCTTTATGAATTATTTAATCACCTTAATGGGTTCATAGCTCCATGCGAATTTAATGTTTAAATTAATCCATCCTTTCGCATTAGTATTCAGGTGTTCAAAACTTCCCATTGTTGGACTGTGGTTACCATCATCGGTATGTGCAAAGTCTACATAACGATTTGACTCAAAGTTCCTCTAATATCACCGCTGCCAGGTTAGCCCCTAGAAGAAGTATATGAACCATTTCCGAACTACCCATCCGAGTCATACATCATAAAAATGGAATATCATTAACAAACAACCTATCAAAAGTTCAACAGTTCCAGCTGTGCACTAAAACTCCTACCATCTATTTTTTCGCAAATCGAAATGAACGGATCCAAAACTCCACCTAGGAACATTTTACCAGTCTGACTATCATGCACTGCCACCGTTGTTGCGGGTAAAGTGTTTCCATCGTCTTCCATCATTTTAACCACATTCCAACCCCATCCTTCCCCCTCTCCCATTGAGCCTAATTTTATGATCCTAAACATTGCACTCGGGATATTCGCATCAATATTTTGGAAATATTTGATTGCTTTATGCAAAACAGGTACGGTAGCTGCGTAAATATCTCCATTCTTATCAACATTTATATTGTTGATTGGAAACGGGACATGGATGGTATCAACTTTCCGGAGACGCTGCTCTGCTTCCAGGGAAAACACTTGGATCTGGCCAGATATTGATGATGGAACATAGAGTAAATTGTCGTGGCCGAGAGCTATTCCGTTGGGTACTTTCAGATTTACGGAAGACTTTGTGATTCCGCACTCTGTGGAAGGAGGCGTACAATAGCCGATGCTTCCACCTCCTAGAACGAGGTCTGAATATCCTCTCTGAGTTCGAATGTTAACGTGTATTCACTGGTATTCTTTACTACTTCAACAACTTACCGAGCTACTTCTTGGACTGTGGGAATTGGTGAACATGAACAGATGCTCATCGATCCAGGCGACGTGTCGAGGTGTTTCAACATTTGTATTGGCGAAAGTTTGCTTGTGAGTCATGGTTTTGCCGCCCAATGTAGTTGTAAAGTACTCAATCGTACTATTTGATCCTGTCTGGGACTTGTTGAAGGGGCTTGCTTTTCCCGTATCTTCGAAGGGACGATCGTTTACTAGAACGACATGTAATTTCTTCTTGTCTTTTGCATCTACTCGGATATCAAATCCATGAAGGTTGAGAGTTCCATCATTGGCTATCCCTTCAAAGTTTTGAGTCTGGAGCCATGTCAATCGACTTTTAATGGTACCAGATCCACGAGTATCTAGAACCGCAATTCGATCGGAAAAGCTGCGACCTGATGCGTTCAAGTGATTGAGGCTGATAGAATTAGTTTATGGAAAGTAAAAACAATGGATGAAGACTGGAGCATACCTTGGAAACCACTCAGCTCGACCCTTAGTATCTGAACATGCCATATAAAGCATTCCACTCTCCTGATGCAACCACATATCCGCACAGCCAGCTAAGCCTACATCATCAATCTTCTCGCATTCCACATCAAATTTGAGGAAATGTTCTAGAACGCGATTATACCCCAACTTGTCAAGAAACAATGATTTGTAAATATATTGATAGAAAATTGTACCGACTATACCGACCAGCGCTAGCCGAAAACCTATTCTTGCCATGAATCTCAGATTTAAAAGCATGAAGGAAAAGAAACAAAACCAGTGATGTTGGGACGAAATTTCTCATAATATGTAGTCTTTTCGCTCAGACGCATCCCTGAAACATCGACGACTACGCTATGATCTGGTTCGACATCGACTACAACTCCCAAATGCTTGTATCTGAGCGCATATGTAGGTGATTTCCCTCGTTTGTGCACATCTTCTTCATCATGGCATTCACAGGTTGTGATGGTTGCTCAAAGTCACGGGACTTCATGTGACATGGTCTTGTTGACTGAGCGCCGACGGCAAACTATGGTGTAATATGTTATAAGATATCATGGACAAAGATAATACGATAGCATCTTGGGAGCCAGGTAGCTTTATTCTGTCATTTCAGACCACTTGCTCTCGTATAAATGAATTGGGGGTTCAGTGGCATGTTCTCGAATGCAGGTAATCCGACTTGCCATTGAAGGGCTTACTACGCTAATAGATCGTAGAACTCGATGATTTCAAAGTTTAAACCTTATGGTATTGACAAACAGATCTAATTCATGATGATTGATACGAGAATTTTTCATCTCACTTTTCTTATCACGTGACTACGTGATATGAGCTAGTCCTATTCTAATGTGCTGCGCCGCTGAATGTCAGCTCTCGGAGATCGCACACGTGTTTGTCTCGAAATCTTCGTTCCCGTATTTTGCGAATATCATCTTATATAGTATCAACAATATGAACTTACCAATATGTATCAACGGTGTGCATACGAGGCATGAGGAACTCTGGTCCCTGATTCATAACCTTAGAAACAAAAGGTTACAGCCAATCTTCCCCCGGCCGATGCGAAAACGAGAAAGACTTTACGTAGGTCTAATCCGAGCAAATTGGCAAATATATCTACGCCACATACGATCCCTCAAGTCAAAGGATCTTAAAAACATTGTGTCATTGAAGCGCTTTTCACAACTTCCTGCTGAAATTCAGGATCTGATCTGGGAATTCTCATTACCTGGACCTCGAATTTTGTATCTCCCGCTAGATGCTCGAAACAGATTCGACATTGACGGACAATATCTCCCTTCATCTTTCGATTTTGCCAAGTATTATAACCCTCCCAACCCGAGTGCTTTAAGGACTTGTCGGGCTTCTCGAGCCGTGGCTCTGAAACGATATCGAATCATCCCCGGACCGCCTTCCAGATTAGTGTATGCCGACTTTCCGGGTGGGGATATCATCTACCTTGATGGGAATAACTTCAAGTTATTCAATGGTTGGGAGTGGCGTTCCTCTGTCAGTGAAACCTCTATGAATAAGGACATAGTGGAAAGGGTTGCCTTGTGTGTAGATGCCATCAACACCCATTATTTGGAAATTGATAAGTCTCTTCAAAAACTTACCAACATCAAACAAATACTAGTTGATTATTCCAAAAGGTCGTTCAATGGTGACCGATGGTCGCATGGCCCTGGAATCATACGCGTTGAAGACTTATCTGAATATGATGAATCAAACAGACGTCGCCGAGAAGCTGAGTGGACAAGGAGATGGGTAAGGACTGAAAATGATATTGCCAAAGGGCTTCGACAATCTAAGCTGATATCTACATCGATTACGCCCAATGTTTCAAAAGTCGATTGGATGGTAGATCTCGCTGAGTTTGATGTGAGTTCACTTTTCGTCACCATTTCCCAGCTTAACACTAACTTTGTGATAGGAAACTATTCCTTTACTCAAGAAATTTCGAGTGAAATTGCCAATAAGTGAGCCGTCGAGGGTCACTAGTGAAACGAGAGCGGAACGATATGAACGAAGAGTCAATCGGAAAGATTCGATGGTGAATGCGTGACGAGATCGCAACACATGGAGGAGTTTACGAGCAACAAGGGTCACACTCAGATAAGCTGAGAGATCCCTTTGTCGAGAACCTGATTCCCTGGAGGTGAACCATGATTTAATGGTGTTTTTCGGTGTTTCTTCTCAAGAATGTGTGATGGACACGGACAGTAATGATTTAATAGCAAAGTTCGCACCATCGTCATGGTCTTGAATGCCCGGTGGTAGTTCTGGGTTTCATCATTATCTATAATTTTAGTGGATACATACCTGGTCAAGTATTCAAGACTTACAGTACTATCTTTCTTTCTCTGAGGAAGTTTGTGAATGTTTAACACTTCGATATTAGGATATTTGCTGTGTCCAGAAGCGGCGGACTGTTAAATTACCCGTGGTCTTGTTGCCCGTGGTGGAGAAGGACAAGAAAGGAGTGATATGGAAAGAGCAGTAGGGGAATTCAAGCATCATCACATCTAAGTTGCTAAACGATACACTTGAGGATGTTATGTTCGCTAGTGGATATGCCGCTCGTAAAAATTCTGATGTGGAAAATTAGATTTTTGTCCTTCATGCGCGATATCTTTACCGAATAGAGAGAACCATCAGCTCCTTTACTGTCATCCTGTTTTTTTACTTTCTGATTTGCAGCTCTCATGCTGGAAGATACTGAATACTGACGTTTTACTGCCTATTAAGCTGGAATAGTCTGCTTTCGCTTCTATTTTCTAGCTATCGTTTATGGTAAATTCCTACCAAAACCTTTGCGAAATCAGCTCTCGAGTACCAGTTAGGCGCTCCTCAGATATCTCTCCGACAGAGAAATCATAACTGATTAATCTCAACTCCACTTCCATTTGCTTCCTCTTTGATACTTATGCCCTGAGGATTTACTAAATGCGGGTGCTGGTGAAATAATAGCTTAACCTTACACAAGCAAAATAAATCGAAATGGGCGGTTCATTCTGCCTGCCATGTAATCTTGATGCATGATACTCGTACAGCCAATGTTCACCGAAGGAAAATTGTATCTCCTGATACCATATCATGTAAGGTTAGCCTAACAAAGTCCAACTACCCTTCGATTTTATCTCATGAATCTGCACATTCAACAGGTCAAGGCATCATATTTTCGTACCTGAATTAAATCAACACCAACGCCGCTTTTACATCGGCACCTGCGGGGAACCCCAAAACCTTATCCACATCCTCATCCACATAATATCCGACGCGCCAACCTCCCCCAGCTTTTCCATGTGAAAGTCACTAAACATGGAGATCTTGCTTTAATCGAGTGATCCTCCCGCTGCTTTAAATATCTAGATCTTTTTCCGTCCCATACTTCACGAAATAGATTCGTATATATATCCCTGGATAACACTGATACCATAGATTGATGTGCATAGATTGATGTGCATAGTATGAATCACGTGGAATTGTAGATCTTGGTATCGAATCCCCGAGCATAATATGCACATGAGAGGAACATGACCTCCATTGATGCCGTGAACCAATAGGCGTATGTATGACTTCAGGGGCACATAAACAATCTAAGCCCTAAATACGTATGTCTAATACCTCGGTCGTGTTGTATAGTGACATAATGCTGCATATGGCGGGATGGATGTAAATAAGTCTGTCTTCCATGAGACGGATAAAATAAATAACAATTTAATTGGATCTCTGATCCAATCGCGAACAATTCCTTATTTTCTCTTGATATGGAAGTCGTGAGATTTAAAGCTTTATTTGATCTTTTTCCTCAATTGTTCATGATCCGATAACGATACATGAGTATCTGCCTGTCATGCGACGTAGTCGTTCAAGCTTTGCGTGTTTATTCATTGTGGTAGCTGGTATACTTTGGTTATCGCATTCGACGATAAAAGAAGTATATAATACCGCGAAAACTAATTGGGAGGGAGAATGGAAGATGGGTTACTTCATACGATGGGCGATGGCTTCAAATCAACACCAAATCCAATTATTCCAGCAGCTGAAGCCCCGCCAGCAGAATATCCCCTCAATCTCAATTTTCCACCTCCAACTCCCCCTTCCCCTCCAACTCCCATTTCCGATACATCTCTACCGGAGAGTAACTCCGCATTCGATAATATAAGATACCCCTTCCAAGATGATCTCTCCCTCCCCCTCGCAACCCTCGATCTCAAAATCCTCGCGACAAAATGGCCTCACAACTACGACCCCGCCGCTCCAATAGGTTCCAGATACGCCTATGCAACCTTCATGAATACGCACAATCCCTCAATCCGCGACCCATACTTCATGGCCGTGCAATCACTCATCTATCGGGTTCTCTGGCGACCTTCTTCAAAAACCCACTCTTACCCCTTCATCGCCTTCGTCGCTTCCCACGTCACTCAAGAACAACGACTATTACTTGCAGGTGCGGGAGCTATTGTACGAGAACTAGGCCCCTTGGATTGGAACCCTAGTACGAAAGATTTAGCGGATGGAGAAGACAAGCCGATTTTTTCACGATGGAGAGATACCTTTTCGAAATTACATATGTGGGCACAGACTGATTTCGACCGAATATTATTTCTAGACGCAGATGCATTTCCATTAGAGAACCTCGATGAGATGTTCGACTTAATTCCCCCAAAAGCATGTAATGCCCTACAACAAGAACCGAGTGATCACTTTCCCGACGGCTCAACAAGCTGCAATGGCGAGGAATTTATCTTCTCGGGTGTTCTTCAGACTCCTGAAACTCCGCTGGTGATTAATGTAGGAGCAATGGTTTTTACACCTAGTCAATTGATGTACAAGAGATTCCTACAAAATTATCAGAAATACAATATGTATAACACGAATATGGCCGATCAAGCATTTTTAGCGTGGCAATTTAAAGAAGATGGTGCGTTTCCGGTTACACCCTTAGAGAGGAAATGGGGAGGATTTTTCCCGCGTGAAGATGATAGGGGGAGATTGAAGGTGGTGCATGAGAAGTTGTGGGCTTTGGATGGGTGGCTATTGCAGGAGTGGATGGAGGGGTGGATGGAAATGTTGGGTTGCTATGATGGTGGTGGGTTTGAGGTGGAAAGAAATAGAGATGAATTTTTTAAACCGAAATTGGGAATGCATTTCGGGAACGAGGAGATGGTTTAGAGTTGTTTGGTAGTTGGGCATTTTGCGGCTTGGAAGTCGATGCTCAATTAGTTGGGATTGATTGAGTGTATTCTTATGTCTTTGTTTTATACCATTTTGATTCCTGGGATTGTTTGGGTGGATTAATGTTGTATATCTGATTCAGTTTGGCATATAATAGAACCATCTTGTCAAGTACTGCTACATACTATACTGTCTACGCTGGATCATTTCTAATAGCTATATTCGAATAGCCAGCTTGATCAAGCAACGAGAGTTGAACTAGTCATTTACTTCACATAACTTTCAAAGCCAAGTATTAAATTGATTAGATAGTGGGTGTAAACAGTGGATATGATATATCATCCCAATGAAACCTCATACACAACAAGATATTACCGAACGATAATTTTTCCCTTCAACGTCCATATCACAAACTGAGGTTTAATTCTCACGAGACATTCTTTGTACACTCACTCCATATCGCTCTTCAACCTAGGCTTTTCCACCTCCAATTGAAAAGCTTTCCCAAGCCTCATATTCCACCAACAAATTGCAATACACTTTCAAGAATCCAAGCAATTAATCTTAATCTTAAATCACCACCAAACATCATCCTCACTACGTTTCCCCACCCCATCAATGCCCTCATACGCATCCACCGCCTCATCCACCTCAGGCTCCAAAGCTTCCACTCCATCCCGCTCCGCATCCCCATCATCGCACTCCCTATCCACACTCCCACCACCCATTTGCGTATCACTTCCCCCGGGAACCTTTGCCGATTTCAAATTCCCCGCATAAGGATCCACGTCAATATCATTCGACAAATCATTCCAATCAATTTCGTCCGTAGCCCCAACACCATTATAACTCTCTCCCCCCTCCACGTAACCCTCATCATACTCCGGCCCCATATCCATATTCATATCGGGATTTTGCAGCGCGGTCGTATCATCGTATCCCGAATCGGATGATGCGGAGGAATTAGATGAATCGATGTATTCTTCGTCTTTTTCTTCATTTGGGTGTTCTTCTTCTTCTTCTTCTTCCTCCTCATCACTCTCCCATGTTATTTCATCCTCGTCAACCTGACCAATATCCACATCAATATCAACACCTAGTTCCCCCGGTGTCAGATTACTTCCTCCGTCGCTCCTCTCAGCTAAATCCTCAATCCTGAGTCCATCCGCTAATTCCGGATTCTTCTCCACTTCCTCCATTAACGCTACTTCCAAATCACTTGCCAGATTTGGTGGTGCGCCTAATCCCGCCGCATCTTCCGTCCCACTCGGTGTATCCTGATCTGAAAATGGTTGGCTGTGTGGTTGGGGGATTGTGGGTGATGTGAAGGGTGGGATCACGCCGGGAGCTTCACTTTGAGTTAGGTTCAATGGAGTAGTACTCATATTTGTTGGAGAAAACAAGGTAGAATCGTGAGGTGGGTGAATGAATCCTTGGTGTGGATGGTGACGGTGTTGTTTGCTATCTTTCGTGGAAATAGGCTGCGGGACGTTTCTAGAGCGAGAATGGCTCGGTTGAGAAGGGTCGGTAGGAGTACTTGTTGGTACCTTAAGCTTCGGTATTTTGGAGAGACGGTCGGATGAGTTTTGGGCCATTTTGCGTTTGGGGGGACTTGACCTAAGGTTTGGGTTGCTGTGAGATGACATTGTATATTTATGCTTGTGGTGCAATCTTGAAGGTTGAGTGGATGAGTTGGGTAATTGAGGCTGTTGAGAATGTGTTTGTGATTTGATATGCATGCGTACAAGTAGAATTATAATTTAACACGACACAGCTTGGAGACTTCGTTGTAGTGGCGAGAAAATAAGAGTAAAAGTGTAAAATTCAACAATAAATAATCAGAGTCATAAATTCAAAGTCAAAATAGAGGTTAATCAACAAAGAGAATAGTTGGTAAAGCTGAGCAACCCCTCTTAAAAGAAGGAATGGGAAAAAAAGGCATGGCAACTTTGCCTCGAGTATCAGAACGAAAAGAACATTCCATGTCAACGGAATTGGAAGTTGTAACAAAGAGAATTTGGAAATGAGGATGGGCGGAAATAGATCTGTGTAGTGTGTATAGATAGACAAAGGAGATCTTGTGCGCTCGACATCGATGTGTTCCTGAGGTATTTAGCGACTCTTTGTTCAAAATTACCTTGGATCAATTGCATTTATTCCGACATGTGATAGTGAGTGGTTGTGTGCCAAATTATTAAATACTATTGTAGAACATTATAAACTATTAACCTGATACTAGAAGAGCACTCCTAGCTAACTAGAGACACGCAAAAACAAACAGCGTACCTAAAACCATGCAAATACTCTATCCCTAACGTCTAATCCCAAACTCATTTGGCCTAGAAAATTGTGAATAGGAGTAAAAAGGGGTAATACAAGAAATTTCGAATCAAAACAAGCCAACTCGTTATTGCGTAATGCTCACCCCAATACTAGACAGGTAATTACATCTCTTCAGCTGCTTATCTGGTATACTTTCCATCTTCACACGGGGAGTTGCTGTTCCCGTAGCATTCTGTGCTTGGAAGAGGATTCTTTGATAATTAGTAATCGAAAATTCTTTCCATTTTGGTGTACTCTTCAGTTTGTACGTATTAGGATCTTTGCTTCTTATAAAGCTGGTCCAGTATGCTTGGATAGATGGTATAAGCGCAGAATCTGGTGCTTTACTGTATCCCCAAATCGAAGCTAATTCAGCAGTATGCGTTACTCCAAATCCATTGGCAGCATTTTCAGATGATAGGACATCCCAATGATAATTCCAGTTTCCGAGGGAAGGGGCCAAGACGTCGTTACGGCCAGATAAGTAAATTCCGGGACAATTGTAGCGCATCTCGCCATAAGCAAGAGCTGCTGCGCTCCAGTAACTACCAGCATTTGGATATTGAGGTCCTTTGGGGTAGTATTGATGGATCTTGCTTATTTGATCATCAGTGAGTTTGACGAAATTGTTTTTCAGAAAGCTGGTCATATCGGTACTGGAATTTATGGACTTTGGCGTGAATACTGTGCCTTCGTTTGTGTCATCACTAGAATAAAGGAAATTTTCCTGTTAGTTGTTGGTCCGGAATAGGCAAGTAAGTGATAGAGGAGAAACATACCCGTATATTGCAGGGAGTTTAACATATTGCCCGGTAGTAAACAATTTGTAGGTATAATCCGAGGAAAAGTCCCCATCAACAACATTCGACCACATGAATACCGGGCTCGCTCCTGCACCACCCGGAGTTGGAAGGTTGATGTTGTTCTCGGCAATGACGCTGATATCCAATTCCCTCAAACAAGCTAGAGTATCATTTTGCCCAGCACAGCCAGTTCGTTCAACTAAACCATCATATTGGTACTGTGACTCGCTGACCGTGAGCTGAGCACCAAAAGACTGGCTCTCAGCCGCGCTAGCATGAAATAGTCCATCATCGCGGCCTCCATATGCAGAAAGTTGGAGATCTACAGAGGCACCACCAGCACTGGCCCCCCCGATGGTTACATGGGATTTATCGCCTCCGAACTTTGTTATGTTAATATCATAGGCCATGATGTGTAGATTATCCTCTGCGGTTGGGAGCACTTACTTTTTCAATGTTCTCCTGAACCCACTCGAGTAGGAATCGTTGATCCTTCAATCCGACATTCGTATCTCCGTTCTCCACTACTTCTTTGCTAGTTAAGAAACCCCAAGGTCCAACGCGATAATTGAATGTGACTACCACAATATCATGATCACCCGCTACGATCAGGCTAGTGCCATTTAAATTCGGGTTAGAAAGGCTATTGAAGCCCCCTCCTTGAAAGTAGACGAAGACAGGATGGAGCTTGCTTGCATCGGTGGGTGCATATACGTCCAGAAAAAGGCAATCCTCGGTTGTATTGGGAGAAAGTGATGTTGAAGGCGAGGAGTGACATAGTCCGCCGTGCTGTGAATGCTTGAATTAACATCAGGAGTTAAAAGTGGGTCGAAATACACACCTGGTTAGCTATTTGTAAAGTATCATTCACCAGGGGACTTTGGGGAGCTCGAAAGCGCAAATTGCCTAGAGGAGGAGCGGCATATCGTATCCCAAGCCACTCAGTGACGTCATTACCATTATTTGTCCCTAAATACTTCGAGTAGCCTAGGTCAACAGTTGTGTTGATAGATGATTTTTGTGTTGGAGCTGCAAATGTCGAGGCAGCAAGCGCCAGGAATGTTAGAGTATTGGGCATCTTCCAAGTCAATACACACATTCTTTCTTTACTTGAATGTAGTGAAATTACACTGGATTGGGGAGAGGAAGTCATCTGGGGAGGGATTCAACGTTTATATACACTATGCCGAGACAATCTGATCCACTGCCTGGAATAAGCTTGTTGAAAGAGACACTGGAGCTACGGAAAATACGGAGATTATAGAAAATACGATCTAGTACAACTACCCTAAAATCCCACTTACATCTTCTTATTCTAAGTTGACAAGACTTTTAACGGAAAATCAGTACATTAACATCCCTGCTGCCGAGATCCGGAGGCAGAAACAAGGGCTCCGTGATACAGAAAACAAAATGAAGGAGACATAAATCATTATCATACCACAACTTGTCATGCAGTCATGCAAACATAATGTAATTGATCATCTGCATTTCTGTTGCAGATGTCTTGATGTCCGAGGTCATCAGAGGTGGTAATATTCGGACCCGTGGGCTTACATGATAGCCAATAATACCATATAGAGAACAGGGAATGTTTTTAGGTTCGATAGAAGACTAGAGGTAATTGCGCAATAGATTGAATCACTGTATTCGTTGCCATTTAGATGAAAAGTTGAAATTGTGAGATTTTTTTTGGGATCCAAAGTTTTTTACAATAATTGGGGCTAATAAAAAATAAAAATAAAAATAATTAAAGAAATTTAAACGGATGGAGATATCATCCAATATACTTTGTACTTGAAGCTTAAATCAGATCCTGTCACTCGTCATTTCAGTCTCAATTGGCGTTAAAGATGTTTAAAGTTACACCAGCCAGTAGACGCAATCCGTTCGCAACTTTGTGACATGTATGTGAATCAGAAAGACAGCAGAACTATGTAGCCTGAATTTGCACAAAACTCCTCGAGGTATTCCAAACTGTAGATATTACCGAGAATGCGGGAAAATGGTGAATATTGCAAAGGTAGCGTCAAGTGATATCGGAAAATAAAATAAGGAAGTAAATCGCGACCAGGACATCTCGTGCCATCTTTTTTTCACCCATGATCCCCGAGGATGAGGCGAGATAGATTAAGCTTAGATTGGATGATATGCGATCCAATATAAAATAAGTTGAGAAGCGAGCCCCGGCCGTTGATCACCGACGTAACCCCAAACGCACAAACGTCGCTTGGGGATTTCACGTGATGAGATATTCCTCAAGGAAATATGAACTGCAGCGGGCAGCTTTTGTAATCTTAACGTTTTGCCACGGCTACAAAGCTTGTTGCATCTAGCCCCTGTAACTCTAACTAGGGCGAGCCACCTATGAGTTCGTAGATTTCAATATTAAAAGAGAGGTATTTAGCTTGTCGAGAAACTGGTTATCTCTCGGCAGACTTTCCTAATACAGATTTAGGGTGATTTTTGTCAAAGCCTTCAAGGTGGAAGCGAGGTTTGCATTTTATTCATATCCACGCTAAAGATTTCTCACAAGTGGACGTAAGAAATGAATTGCCTCGTTGTCAAATCCATCATGTCCAAAAATGGTAAAGTGTATTAAGCATCCTAGTCATTCCTTTAAAGACAGACCGTTTTTAGTCTGTGGAGAGATAACACTAGTTTCTTGACAAGCTAAATACCCCTGATTAGATCAGAGCTATCCATTTTCCCTCTTCCACACTTCCCCTACAACGGGGGTAAGTGGACGTAGGTGTCCTTCCGTTCCCTGGCGTAGAGGGGTCTCTGGAGTAAATCTTGGGATCATGTGATACTTTCCAAAAAAAAAATTTGTAGCATCACTCAAACAACACATGAAAATTCTAACGATATACAAACAAACCACACAGGAGAATTTTATTCGCCGGCTCTAAAACACACATATATATTTATATAGCGAAAAACGATGAAATCGTTGTATGCACGCAATTTGAAGTTTATACAAGACAAGTCTACTAAACTCATCTGAATCAATCAAAACTGTCAGATCCTTGTTTAGGAAACCCCTCGAATCCACATATTCGAATAACTCGCATCCATCGATACATCCTTGCTATAACAAACAGAGGTTTGATAAACGCCGTCGAAAGTACATGTCATCCCTAAAGCAAGTAAAACAGGATCGTAAGTATATAAATCAACAAAGTTAATGGAGGTACATATGGTTCGCTCTGCAAGTCGATCGAAGGTATCGGTACACTCGAGAGTCGTCCAAGGTGGAAGAGAGGATTAATAATCCCAAGACCCTATTACGATTGCTTTACCTGAGTTTTCAACCTCCCTCGTCATTGATTCTTCGACATTGAGAAGAAGCTGTGTTGTTCTTATAACCAATTCTGAGGAAGAAAAAAAAACCATTAGTAATCTCATCTTCAACCCTTTTGAATCCGACATACCTTCATGTTGAAGCTTATAAAAGGCAGGAGCTTCCTCATCACGGTGAAGCAAAACTGGTGCGGGTGCTTCTTCCCGCTTAATGACTTTTAATCTTAATCCAATATGCTTCCCGGAGTCTACCCACAAAAGTCGCTTTTCACATTCCTCTGGAGTATCAACATGCCTCTCGTTCGCCTCAACTCGATCAGACAGCCAGTCTCTAAATACTCTTATAACTCCCTCACCAAGGTTAACACAGCTTAAGAACAATCCTCGTTTCGGGCCAACTTTGACAATATTGGTTATGGTACAAAGCTGAGAGAAAAGCTCATGCGATTCGAGATCAACGTTGTGGGAGACAAGCTCTTCTTCAGATTTTGGTAAAAGGCCTGGTCTAGCTGCGCCTGCTGGATTTCGTGTCCATACCATCCTGTCTTCAGGTTGAACTGGTCGGAAGTGCGAATATAGACCAGACATCTTGCCTAATCTACCGGTATCATTGACATCTTTGTATAGTTCTCCCTCTCCGACTACGTCATCACTCAGTCCATCTGTGCCAAGATAATTGCAGAAGAGGTATGGAGTAATGAGTTTCGTGGAAGGATGAAAGCATTCGAGGACCAATTTGTGATTCTTTAAAGATGCTGCTGCGATAAGGCGATGATGTACGATTCGGATTATGAGATCATG
Source organism: Sclerotinia trifoliorum (assembly GCA_905066765.1). Taxonomy (NCBI): domain Eukaryota; kingdom Fungi; phylum Ascomycota; class Leotiomycetes; order Helotiales; family Sclerotiniaceae; genus Sclerotinia; species Sclerotinia trifoliorum. Next base: position 70,305 of record CAJHIA010000020.1, read on the forward strand.
GAAACGATGGCAGGTACATGCGAGAGGAAGGAGTTGACGAGTAGAGAAGAGTGAGAGGGCATTGATGAGGAGCTTTGACATTGTCAGCAAATCCACCCAGCCAGATGAAAAGTAATACTGACCTCGTTGGGTAATGAAGCGATTCCAGTGAAACTATCCACCATTTTGTCGACTTTTGATATCAACTAGTACATAGAAAAACAAATGTATGAACTTGAATGATACCAAATTCACTTTGGAACAAACCCCAAGTTTTATATTCTTTAGGCTTTCCGAATATTTCCAGGATATAATTTTCTGTGGAACTTGAGGGCAGGAAGGTCCCGGATAAACATGAGATTCGTGGGTAAGTCGGATGATATTGAATCAGGAGTAATGCTGGTGGATGAGAGTCGGTAACCACCTAAATGATCTAGACTTTGTATTCAATCCTATCAATTGCCCTGCACAATGTAAACCTTGGAATGTAACGATTCTGGATGTGATGATTCTGGATGATATGATGGTGAATAGTCCTTTTCCCTTCAACCCATGAGATGGAACGAAGCGAGTAATTATAAGGTTACCGGACCGTACGATACCAAAACCAGCAGACTCGGGTCTTATTTGCTGCCAGCCAGCTATAGGTAACAGTGAATGTTGTGAATAGTTGTACTGTGCTGCGCTGTTGGACTGAATGCACGAGTTATATGCAGTGTAACTTCGCTTTCTTCTTCTCGTTCATGACGATGACGATGATGATGATGTGTGAGGTGATGTGATGTGTATTGATTCAGAGATAAGCTGATTCCGATGATAAGAGATTTATTCTGAGGTCACGTGCATCGGGCCGACCTAGATCCGCTCGACTCCAAGGTGGTCAACCTCATAGTCACATACACCATTTTTTGACTATATTATTGCAGTGTAATAATTGGTACAATGAATTAAATATCCTATTCAAGTGAAATGAGCTATTTTATGATTGATCGATCCAATACACCCTTTCTAACAAAGACTTCTTTGTGACACATTCCTTGTGGGAATGGTAACCTTGGTCATCACTCATCACTCATCACTCATCACTCATCACTCATCACTCATCACTCATCACTCATCACGATATCATTAAACGTTCGTTTTTGGGTGGTTTGAAACCCGCACTCTCAATCTTGAAGTTATTAGAAGTCTCAAGTACCGGAACACAGCCAGCGTCACTCCTACTCATGTGTTTGCCTTGCTGCTTGAGTAAATCTTGTGATTATCAGTACTCGAAGTCTGCAGCTTGACCTAAAACGGTTGAAACAAATTTACCTTCTAGGTTTCACACGGTAGATGAGAAAGATCGAGGACTATGGCTTGTTACCCGATCGGGAATGTTTTCTAATCATTCCTTTGACATTCTCTACTTTATGTCGTCCCCTGTTACTAATTTTACCGTATGCACATCTACCATCTACTCTAACTAGTCTATCACTTCCACAATGCTTAGCATCCGGCCCACGTTCCCGTGTGAGCTGAAAGTACTTCACAACCTATTCATGACATGAAAGATAATAGACAATTGGCCATAGTTCTTTTATGTATATCTAACAACCGAAAAGAATAGAACAAAACTCTGGGAAGCTTCTGAAGCGTACGCTCTCGACTTCAAAGAATTCTGGCAACAAGAGCTAAACATGACCATATCCTGTCTAGAGAGGGCGTTGTATATATTTGGTCTGGCAAGAACAGAATTGGCATTCACCTGAACAGCGCCTACAATATGACTATAAAAACGATTCATGTCCTTTTCCATTGTGTTTTCTCCTCACTCACCATCATCACATTAACACACTCAAACATCCAACTATCAACATCCACTTTTACGATAGCAAGCATTTCGAAAAATCTTCGCCTTTTAGCCAACATTTTCAATCAGCACGCAGAAAAACGCACACTTCATTCACCATGTCTGAGGTATACTGTTTCCCTTTTGCTACCTTGACTGAGTGTGAGTTTGAAGTAGAGATGGCTCACTTCCTTCACAAACATGGGTGGGAGCAGGATATTCCCAATCCGTGCGTGCCTTTTGCCACCCAACCAACTTTTGTTGTTCAATTTAAGTTCTGGGTTTCATCCCTGAAGAGTTACATCAAAGATCCCGAACCCTACCTTCCTGGTCGAGTTCATGATCTTCAACGCCCTTATGGATCGATTGCGGGCCGTACACTCTTCCACGCCTTCCACAGCAACGGAATCACAAACTGCACGCAAGACGGTGGATCTGATGAAACAAGTAGTCACAAGAACGATCCACAGCATCCGCTTTGTCGAGGATTGCCATCAATCTCTGCATTATTCGGTAGGTTACAAAGTCCAATGGGAGAGGGAGGGGGCTACAACATGAAAACAGAACCATGGATTCCCCTTTGGCAGATCGATGAAATAAACGTACGAACAGAACGAAAGCCAATGAATATTCAGCGGTACGACCTTTCTTATATGCATGTTATCTCTCCAGTACTTCCCCTCACCGAAGAAAGCTACCAAGAGGTAGACCGTGTCGCTGACACAATCTGCCAAACGCTCAGAGTGCAAAACGAACGTGGTCCAGGATTCAATGTTCGCTGTGAAAGCCGCACTAACTTCGAATGGTCGAGCACCCAACACTGCGTTCCCAAAGATTTGAAGTATACCTTGGAAAAACGTTTCTCTCGAGTTCCCCAGGTGGACAAGAGAAAAAGAGCCTCTTATGCCGATAGAATGTTCGAGGAGCTTATCACCACAGGGCCGCAACCGAGAGGACGTTAGTCGGAGGAGGCCCTTCCAACCTGATGCTGCGATAAGGAATTTGATTTTGATAGCCTGGCGCTTCTACTTATGAATTCCTACAGAACGATTTCCTAAGTTTGAATTTAAAAAAAGAAAAACAAAAAAGAGACTGATGATTGAGCTGATCTCTTCTCAGATCCCCTTGATGGGTTGACCTATTATGAAAACAATTTCGCCAAAAACCCGAACACCTTTTGACTATCGATCTCGTGAATATATAATAAATTGAATTTGAACTAATTTCTAACATGTGTAACTTGTATATACAATTGCATCCAGTCATGAAGAACCCGGAATTTGCTCGATCAAGGAATTAAAGGAACGAGAAAATATATGCTTGTGCTTCGAGAATGAGAATGGCTTTTTAAATGCTAATCAACGTCCATCTATTTGCTTCGGCCGTCATTTCGTGTGAGCATAGCATACCATTACCATATTGCGTCCCTGGACCACGGGTATATCTGGTACACACCGATACAAGAAACCTAAGGATTTGACGGGATCTCTGGCCAATTCTTCTACGCTGTGTAAGACAGCAGACAAGCATTAATACAGTGAGTGTTCTTGCATTTGCTAACAATTTGTAAGATTTATTTATAATTAGAACATAATTACTGATTTGTGTAGTTAATTATAGGTAGAAATCATTTTTTAGTTCTGGTTAGAAGCTAGCAATGCACACTCTATCGAGATGTTCATTGTAAGATTACTGTTGTTGCAGATACATACATAGAAGCTGAGTTTCAATGTCGGCTGCAGTTATGAGAGACTGTATATTTCGTTTCGGGTATGGTTTGTATGAAGTGATATTGATCGAAAAGTTGAAATTATTATGCATGATTGTATCTTTCGGGCCAGTACGTATTCATGTAGACATGAGAAGTTCATTATCCTGTTCGAATGCTGGGTACTGAGGAAGTAGTTGATTCTGAGTTTTGTTGGAAGGATCCCTCGATTAATTAAGAAGGTGTGTATCATCGATATCTCTGTGATATAGCGGATGGATGAAGTGATGTTAAGATTCCTATGTCTTTATAATATTAGCCCTGGGCGAAGGAGATTATTTATAGTATAATTTTGAGAGGTGCATCCACTAGGACGAAAAGGTGAAAATATCAAATTTTTATATTGTTTTAGAATAATTATTTTAAAGTTGATATGTAATTGAAAGCTCTGAGTTTTTGTAATTTCTGAAATAAAAAATTATATAAAATTTAATAAATATTTTATTATATTATTAAAAGAGATAAAAATTTGAATTTAAGATTTTAATTAATAAGATCTTTTGAAATATTAACTTGATATATAAATTATAATTTTGATTTTTAAATTATTTATTTTTCTTATTTAATTATTAATTGATTTAAATAAAAAATATATAGATATTTAATTTGTTTTCAAAAAATGTTAATTAAATATAATAATTTGAAATGATAAAATTAAAAAAATGAATATTTTAAAGTATTTCATTTTGAACTTTTGAATCAAAGTTATTATTATTAAATAATAATTAAATAATTTATTTTTATAAAAGTTTTATATATTATAAAAATCTTTATTTTATATCATTTAATTTTTTTTTAAATGTATAAAAAGCTTTTTAATAGATTTTTTAAAAAGAGAGAGATCAAATAATCTTTTTCGCTTTTTTATCTTTTCATTTAAATCATGCCGTAGATTAAGGTTACCTGAGAATGAGCTGCGGAAAACCAATCAACCGATGAATGATTTGTCACCGTGATTGTGAACTTAAACAATTGCGACCGCGATGCGTTACAAAATTTTGCAACCCGGTTGCTCAGAGTTAATTGATATATTGATATATCAACAAGAATGAACATAGTGAAATGATTATCTCACTTAACTCATTCCATCCTATTAAGATCGAAATGTCAAACGAACGGGCGTCATATTCGATGGACGATGCCAGCATTCATTCGAACCATACCGAAGCTATAGACGATGCGAACACTGGCTCAAAGCATGTTGAATCTACTGATAATGTCGGCACTAATTTGAAGCCAAATCATTGTGAATCTAAGGATGATGTTAAAATTCGTCTAAAGCAGCATATCGAGACGAATTATGGTCAAGGGGGTTTTCATCCGGTGCATCTCAACGATACCTTCAAGCATGATCGCTACAAGATCATACACAAACTAGGACATGGAGGATTTGCGACCGTATGGCTTGCTCGAGATGTTAAGAGAGAAAGATATGTTGCTGTGAAAGTTCTCGCATCACGATTGTCAAGTGGTTCACCAGAAGTTTCCATATTACGCGCAATGAAAGATAGGTGAGTAACGTACCATGGGTTTTTACTCCAGCATTGTTAGGTTCTAGCCTTCAATTCAATACTTCGCATTTTATCTTTCTGATAATTATGCTTGTGTCTGTGTCTTATGCCGTTGATCATTCATTACAAAGCTGATATTAAGCTGGAAATGAAATCTGTATTCTCATTCCTACTTTCAAAGAAATTTTGACCTTGGATTTCTTTTGCCCCTTGAAATCTATACGTCGAATTACTAACCCCGTTGTTTGATTAGCTCAGAGCATATTGGAAAGCCTCACGTCATGTCCTTGCTAGACCATTTTACCCACCAGGGCCCAAATGGAAGTCATTTATGCCTTGTCTCAGAGGTTGGAGGCCCCAGCATCAAAGAGTTCAATGATTGCCCTGGTGAATACAAAGGAAGTCGCCGTTTAGAAGCATCTGTAGCCCGAAACGTTTGTTTGCAGGTTATAAATGGCTTGGATTACATTCATACTACCGGCATCGCTCATGGAGGTATGCCATCTACATAAGTCCTTTATTAATCCATTAGTTGATCATGAAATATAGATCTCACTCCTGCCAATATCTTACTACAGCTTGCTAATATCGATGAGTGGACCGAAGATCAAATCCACGAAAGATTAGGTGTCCCTCAAAAACAAGAGATTGACTGTTCCAGCTCTCAGCTCCCAGCATCAGCATCTTCCTTCCCCGATTATGCAGTTGTCGCAATAAATATGAAGGAAGTGAACCCTATCTGGCTATCCGAGAAAATCATTATAATCGATTTCGGTATCGCTTTTTTTCTAAAGAAGTCATCCTTAGACTTTGGTACTCCCAAAAGCTACTGCGCACCCGAGTTCTTGTTTGGAGGCCATCGAAGTAGCGCTTCAGACATCTGGGCTTTGGGATGCACAATATTTGAAATTCGTACGGGATCTCGATTGTTCAAATATAATGGCATCCCAACCAAGGATGAGATGTTGATAGCTACAGTGAAACGTTTAGGAACTCTTCCTCATAAATGGTGGGCTGTATGGCGAGAAGGTCTGGAATGGTATAAAAAACAAACCGAAATCACTACAGGATCGAAGATAGGAGATATACTTGAACAAATCTTGGAGACCGGTGCACACGATGGGGATGTTCCTGAACGAACCAAACGTAATATGGAGGCTTTGAATTATATTAAAAACGCCAAGAAGAATTCTCTCAACAGCATTCCCGAGAGAACAGAAGAACTTGTACGGATCGCTGAGAATATGAGAACTAGCGAAGCAAGCAAGGTGCTGAGACTGGTATATAGTTCTGGCCAACGACAATCTGGTTCTGGTTCCTTGGAGGATATAAAAGTTTCGGGATCATCCTCAAACCCGAAGGGTTCTGGCTCTAAGAGTTCGGAAGCCAAAAGTTCTGAGGCCAAGAGTTCAAATACTAAAAGCTCGGGGAAGACTCCGTCGTCTGAGGGTGTCTCTACCGGCATGTCTAAAACGAAGACTTCTACAGCGTTTTCTGAAGTAACCGAGGAGTCTAAAATCAATGCTTCTGCACATGCATCCGACCCTAAAGGCAATGCAACTGGGGAGATGACAATTTATCCCGATAAGAATTTACATTGCGGCCCTGCCCATATTCATAGTTTTCTCGAGCCTCCCGGCTTGAGGATATCTATTGCCGAAGCCAAATCCCTCGAAGATCTACTACGAAAGTCCCTGAGATACTTGCCTGAGGAACGCAGCACTGCTTCGGAGTTATCGAAACACACTTGGCTCTCTGGTATTTTTAATGAGACCGATCTAAAGCCAGCATCAAGCACTAGTCCTGCCACCTAATTGGGACCCGTCTTGCTTTCTGTCTTGGTTACAAATTCTGAAATCCATTTATTGTAAATTTGCAACATTACCACTTTCCCAGGTTTTCTCATCCCAATATCACTTTATTGTTGTTGAATTGTGCGGGTTTTTTAGTAGAAAAAACTATTAGTTAATTTGGATTTTAGTGATTTTCCGGGCAGTGGTTGTTGTCATTGATGGAATTTAAGGGTCCATGGAAGAAATGGCTTTTTTCATGTTCTCTGGATGATTTTGATTTTCTCCATGCGCAGTTTTTCCAACCTTCTAGTTTTTTATGGCCTTGAAATGGAGAAGCAATATCTGTGGAGTGATTTCCTTGAGGGTAGCCGCTCATCCTCTGCTGTTTGACGCACAAATTGTTATTAAAAGGGGAACAGTGTTCTGGTTCAAGATACCATAGCGTGCGCATTGTCTACTGATATCCATGATTCTTCATCCGTACGAGCTTTGTTTTTATCTTTCTCATGACATGATTAACTTTGTTTTGGGGCGGGAGGGTGTGTCTGGGAAAATTGGTTGATATTAATTTAGAATTAAACGGACTTGCTGGATGTACCAGCTAAACTTTGTGGCGAAGTCATATGAAGAATCGAGGGACTAATTAGTCTGTTACACTTCCAGAACCCATCCTTAGAAAGCCAGTAAATGGAATCAACAAATGACTTTTCTAATAGAGGCTTTTTGCGACCCGCAACTGCGATCTCTACCACTGCTTACTTAAGTACTCCCTAATATCTAGGTGCCAGTAAAGTAGCTAAAATCCCTCGCCCTTGTAACTTAATCAGCTCTTAATTTCTCGCACATTCAGTATCTTGTGCGACATGGGACTGGGCGACCCCACTTTTTTCGCGGCAGTGTCACGCGTCTTTACAAGATATTCTCGCATTTTAGATGGCATGATTCGTGTCTTACCGGATGATTTTGCGCGGGGGAAACCACCTTGTGTTCACCGGAGCAACCTCGTATTACACAAGAAATACTTTCCATAAATTTCTCTCTAGACATTGGTCGAAAGAATCAAGTCTCGAAGAAACGGATCAGAAAGAAAAGATTTGGTAAAAATGCAGTGGATTGGAATATGCAACTCTGTACGTAATATTGAACACATGGGCGTTGAATCCCATATCGATACTATCGATACACTTAAAAAATCGCGATCTTGACCACTTGCCGAGGAATTCTGTGGTTGCCACTGCAAGAGTGCCAATGGTGCTTTGACGCCCATACCGCCGTTCCAACCACTTGAGTTCATCCAGATAATGGATGTCGTGCAGATATTTTATTCCGACTGCCATGATGCGGGATTTATCACTTTTGTGTTACTCAAACATGAGTCATCGTAACTGGTAATGTTGTGCTCTTACCTGTTTTGCGTTTTCGGATCTCGTGAGGGTGTAAAGACGTGTGTATGCTGCCAATGGCGTCTGTTGATATTGGTGGCTAGTTGTTCTCTCGTTGACGTGCATGTATTTCGAATTAGGGGGTCGAGGAAGAAATATTTGGTCGTCCATATAGAGTGTAGACTGATGGAATTGATCGATATGATGGAAGTGTGATCTTGCGAAGGTTTTGCGTTGTAGCTTTTGGCGGTCAATACCACATGAATAGATACCACGGAGCTTAGATACTAATATACAAGTAGATATTCAGTGACTTGAATCTGCGAAGAGAGCGTTTAGGCAGGTCGGAGAGAAGATGTTTGAAATCACAGTCTTCCGGTCAAAATTTATGTCGATGTCAGACTGTTAGTTTACTTCGATCAATCACCAATAGCTCCACTAGTTCTGTTCACAAATATATTCTCCACGATAATTCAAAATATCTAATACATGCTGAAAGACGCGCTGCAAGCCATAGGTGAACTTACACTGAGGTATACCATTGAGTTCATGAATAAACATGAATACAATCATAAACACCATGACTTAGAGTTCTGAAAGAGTCTTCGAAGTCAAGACGAGTGCTTGATGCTGGAGATTTAGGAAGTTCCACTAGTTCGGGAGTCAAGCTGGTGTTGACGAAAGGGGCAAATGGTCATATTCGCTTAGGTTGCCAGTGGGGTGAAAACGAAAGGGTCGGTAAACCACGGTAGAGAATCTGAAAGTTCATACTCAAATGATACCTTGGGATAATCTTGTGAGAATAGTTCAAAACGCTTCAACTGTCAGTTTCATTGGGGCTCTGAATACAAATTATTTATGATTGGTGCTCTTTGCATTTTACAAGGCAGCTCGCACATTGAGAAAATCGAGTCGGTAAAGATGGTAAAGGTGGTAAAGGTGGTAAAGGTGGTAGAGGTGGAATCTAATTCTATTCAATTTCATACCTTTCAATCGCTACAACTACAAAGACCAACCCTCAACATACTTAATTCCTTGGGCGTCGGATCAGTCACGAGCTTGGCGTTGTGATCGCATCACTTGATGGTAGTCGTGCCTTCATATCGACTGTCAATGTGCAGTTATGGCTTGGTGCGCGTTTGGTATATCCTGTTGCCACAATGAATCACATCATATCAACCATGCACTACTATCAACACGGATATAGGCGTTTATTGAATACTGCTTTCTCACAACTTTTGTGTTTATATGCAGACGAGCTTATGAGGGAATATAATCGCGTGATAGTTTGTGAAATGCGACACCTAGAATAAGAAATAGGATTAATATTAAAATCTAAAACAAATTATCTATTCTTTGAAACTTTATTAAGATTTTCTTTGAACTTCTGATCAATTGACGATTTTAAAATAAAAAAAGAGTTCTCTCTATTAAATTTTACGAATTTTATAAATTATAATATAATATTCTAACTTCTTAAAGCTTTACAAAAGTTATTTTTTAATTTCTTTAAAAACATTTTAAATTTATATTTTTCTATCAAAACGATTTACTTTACTGACTATTGAATATATAATAAAATAAGATTTATTTAAATTAAATAATTTAACTCAATTCAAATTATACAAATATTTATTATCTCATTATCTAATTCATATTTTAACAATTCTAAAATCTCAAAGAAATTAATATTCCTTCTCTTGATTATAGATTCATTAATTTTAATCGATTAATTGATTACAATAAACGATATTTGTATTAGTTTATTATTTTAATATTATCACTCAATGATATATTAAAAATTTTAAAATTCAAAAAGTTTTTTTTCTTTGGATCAATAGTACTCTTATATATATAATATATATATATATAAACTCTTGAATATATTATTTATTAATTATATTATTTATTAATTATATTTTTATTATAATTATATTTTTTATTTACAAAATATAAAATATAAAATACAAATACAGATCTCAATATTATTATAAATTCTTTTTTTTATCATCAATTAAATCATTCTACTCATCAAACTCAATTCTTGAAATATAAAACAATATAATAATATTTAAAATATATATCTTTATAAAGCTTATTTATATTTAATTCCAGCTCTTAAAGCAAAAAAAAAATAAAAAACTATCAAAAATCTCAAAAACTCAAAAAGAAAATAAAAAAATATTATTATTTTCTTTTTATTCTTAAAAATATAATATTATAATATTGCTTTTTAGTTTTTTAATTCTTTAACTCTTAACTTGCCCGCTCGTTCGCTCGTTCGCTCAAATCTATACAAATTAAATACAAATTAAATCAAATCATTTAACCTTAACCTAAACTTTACATCATATCATATCATGTCTTATCTTCCTCTTCCTCTTCTCTTCCCTTCCCTTCCCATCCCCATCCCTATTTACTAACCAATCCAATGAGCTAAAAACTTACCTTAACTTAACTTAAATAAAGCTAAGTTAAGGACCAAGATCCAAGAACAGGAGTAGTCTCCAAACATACAAAAAAAGACAAGGTAAACAAGCTATGCTAATGCTACGCTCGCTAGCTCGCTCACTCAAAAATTTTAAATCTATACTTTCTCATTTCTTCACTTCCATCCCTCACCACTCAACAGCCCATCCATTCTCATCCAAAAACTCCTCAATAGCATGTCTCAATCCCAGATTTGGTCTCAAATCACTTGGGAGGAGGGGTTCTCTCGTTAGAGGATCTGTGTTGCTTCTTTCAAGGTGTTGAAGGATACTTGTGCGTTCGTAAGATTGGCCTGTTTTAGTCTGGGTTTTTGTTAGTTGAGGTGGAAGATGCAAGGAAGATGGTATGGATGAGATGAGATAGTGGGAATTGAAAGGAATGGTAAAAACATACCATGACGGGATCACTCATGACATTAAAACTTATTCCATCAATAGCCCAATCAGGCATTTCTCTCCTTCTCCCATCTTTCCCTTGTGTTTCAACTAATCTGAATACCCTCTCTACTTCTTCAATCTTTCTCTTCCATTCTTCTGTGATACTTTCACCATTATTCAAAGATCCATTCACATCCACATCCATCTCATCACCTACTCCTCTTCTCCCCGCCTCCCTCCTAATCAATCCCACAACCTCCCCACACAAATCCCCACGTTCCCTCCTCCTCCTCTCCTCCCTCGCCTCCCATGCCTCCTTCCTACACCTCAAACCCAACTCCAATATATTCGGTAAGCTCTTCCCGCTTCCCACCAAACCCTTGCCTCCAATCGGCATATCTTTTACACAATATTCCCTCGCCTTTTCCACTGCTTGAAGTGCTTTTTCATATTCGTGCATGGAGTGATAGGCTTGTGCGATGGTGAAGTAGGCTTTCATGCATACGCTGTTTACAGGCGATGAGGAGACGATGGCTATAGCTGATTTGGAGGAGGCGATTGCTTCGGGGTAGCGGGCGAGTTTTAGGAGGGCTTTGGAATGGTTTGTGTGCAGGATGGGATTTAGAGGGTCAAGGGATATACTGAGCTTGCATGTTAGATTGATAAAATGATCATACTAGAGTTGGTATGAACAATAAAGTTGGGAAGAGCAGTGCGCAAGAGAGTAAGTGGTACAGGGAATCAAATTGCGCAAGATAAGGAGAATAAGTCAAGAAGATAAACTAACGCTTTACTATAAAACTGTTCCGCAGCTTCATAATTTCCTGATTGAAAGTGATCATTTCCCCTTTTCTTGAATTCCAGAGCTTTTTGAGGATCTTGAGGAAGATCGGATCCTACCATGATGCCACCTCGCTGTGTTGGTAATGAGACCAACAAAGAGTTTGAGAGTCTGCGAAAAAAATCGTGCAGATTATGGAACTATTAGCACCCAGCTGCGGCGTTTGTTTACAATCGAGATGCTTGTAATTATAAATTCTTTGTTCCTCTACACGTTGTTTGAAATGTGTAATCTCAGCCTCGTCTCACAAGAGGATTGTACTATGTTGAGAATGTCGTGGAAATGTATGCCACCGTATATTAGGATATTAAAGAATCGTCTTATTATAACATATAAAGTAGGTATAGTTTAGAAAAGAAAGTAGGTTGTGTGTAGTGAGTTGTTGACATGTATTGAATATTATTGGAGATGATAAATGTCAGCCTCGCGATAGGATTGGAAATGGATTGGTAATTCTGAATTTGGAAGGTTCGAGAACTTCGAAAATAGCTGTGTTATGGACTTTTAGAGTTTCCAAGTCATGAAATTGTGTCTTACATGATTCTAAACGATACATGCTACATGGGGTAGTAAATGGAGATGTGAAGATACTGGGATGAGTGTGAATGTGAAGTTTATTTCATATAATCTCTTTTGTACAGTCTGGTATTTTGTCTCCCATGCACTTTCTGTCTTCACTCCACCCTGTCTACCCAAGCAACAGTTGCAGAAACACTAGAAAGGCTAGAGAAACAGTATTAGTTGATGAATGAGTAAATGATGTGTAGCTGGTGTGGAGTTTTATATTGTAGTCAAGAACTCGGTTCCATAAATGGGAATTTCGGAAGGAAGCAACCAATGTACACTAGTAGCATTGGGTCTTTCAGATGTGGACGGCAATTCCAGAGTCCAGCAGATGCGTCACTACATGGACTTTCATTCCGAGCTAAAACTCCGATACCAATTCCAATAATGTAGCATGAGGAGAAATAAACGTACGTTGTCTGATGCAGGAACTTCCCTTCTCCACCGGTCACCGATAATTGGGATTTTCTGTTTAACCATGAGTAATAATACCGTGAGATAGCTAATGTGCCAACTTACAACCATGATATCATTTCGCACTTTAGGGATGTCGGAGAAGAAGAAAAGGGCGAAGAATCCGGCTGAAGCACCAAATCCTGCTAAAGTAAGGCCACTGCATGCCATTATTAGCTAGATTCATAACTCAATTCTGCCATCCTGAAAATTGATCGATCCCCAATGCAGATGTGTAGTATCATGGTCCTGATTTATGGATGGCTCATGTAGGGACGTCGCGCCCAACCAAAGAAACTCTACCTACAGTCTAGTAGCTGCCTTTGGAGTCCATCCAGCAAAGTTTGGTTGAATCTTATATCTACGGGCCAATTAGTATCTCATTCTTTCCATGAGAAATCGCGCATCGTACTTGGGTCCATAGGGAGATTTGTATGTAGAGTAAGAGATAGGTCCCTTTCCCACGTTTGTGACACCTGTGGAAGGATGGTACTGTAATCGCAAATCTCGTTAGTGAAATGTGCCAAACAATTGCCAACTGCAAGAGATACTTACATCGCCCATTTTGAAGAGGAGGATGCGTAGGTGGTGGATAAATGGTAGTCTTGAAGTTGAGGATATATTCTTGACTGAGAATGTTTATCGGGGTTGGTCGGAAGAATTATCCCGGCCTCAGGCAGTATTACATAATCAACATCAATTTTGTGGCCGTAAGGTCGTTGATTTTTGAGTCCTCGAGAACAACTTTACGAATTTCATTGCATTGATATAGTGTTACTTTATGTATTCTGATTTTTATCGACTTCAAAGATGATGTAGAGGTACTTAAAATACAATTATGTTATATTCTTCATATAAAATTTATTTCCAAGTAAGTTACAGAACCAGATTCTTGTCCGTCTGCTGTGAGCTCTCTCCCCTATTCACACAAGCGATTTCTTTACACTGAATTTGTTTCCAATAAAATTTGTATTATTTTGTACCCCTGTACTCGAAAAACGTCTCTGGCAGAGCTCAATCACTCGAAGATGCACTCCCTTGTACTGGTAATGTCATTGATATCACTTTCTTTTCATCTCATTATCCTTCTCACGGTCGTTCTTTCCCTTGGATATAACCACAAGCGAGGAATTTCCATTAAAAGCTTCTGAGATTGAATGAAGCTGTCCAAAGACACGATGAAATAAATGAGACTTACATCTATTCGGGATAGAACCGGGTTGAACTGAACAGAAGAGATGACATAAATTTTGATCGAGACATCCGAACTGGATGATTATGGTTTATATCTTCATGTGACGATGCTCCAGGGAAATTATTCGGGCGTGATCGTTAATCTCTCACAAGACTTTTGAATACCGCCAAATCCTAAAGCAAGCCTTTCGTCCGATAAATGGCTCTTCGAGTCTTTACCCCTTCTTGTCCATCCCCACCTCCATCCACATCTTGTCCCGAGGAGCTTATTACTCCATATACCGAAAAAGTTGTTCCAATATGCAAAGCAAGAAAGTCCGGCATTGGTGGACGGAATTCGATGTGTATTCAAATTTGAAGGATTTTATTGGTTGACATGGATTTTATTCCGTACAGTTTTCCCCATGCTTGGGTCCGATATTTTAATGAAGGGGGTCCTTTTCTTCAACAAGCGCATTGTTCTCCCTTTTCATGAACCTACGACCCATGTTGTCCTTGGAACCTTGGAACGGTCTTTTGTTGAATAGGTGAGTGATATCATTGTCATTGTCATTCTGATCCTCACCCTCATTCTCACCCTCATTCTCATCAAATGAGTAGTAGTAGTAGTAGTAGTAGTAGTAGTAGTAGTAGCAGTAGTAGTAGTAGTAGTAGTAGTACACCTTGATTGATATCTTCAACAGAAATATAATTATAAGATTTATTTATCCCAATATTTTGGTGTTACTTCGTCTTTTTAATTAATCATTTTTAATTCGTCCCCGCTTGGTTACTTTTATGTCATACTACTACTGTACCTAGGTAAAAAGTTAACTTTTGTTAATCCTCCTGCATAATCTACATGCATCCGATCAAACCAAAACACATTCCGCTTATTTCCGATATCGATCATTTTCTCTATCAAGATTCAAGAAGGGTAAGAACAAGTAAGAACAAGTAAGAACAAGAATAACAACTCAAGAAGTCGAAACGATTCCGTGCAGTAGCTGCGATTCGAGAGACTAATAATATCCTCCCGTCTTCTCCGTATTTAATCCCGATATATGTCTCCCAGACATCAACATAGAATCAATGCATAAATCAAAGTACCATCTAATTTTTGGAACCAAGCCATGATTAGGTATAATCAGACAAGGAATACATATACCAAGAAATGCAAGAGCCGAGCGCACCCGAAATTTGACATCACAACACCAAAAAAGGATGCCCTTCATCAGATATTAACTTGAAATCCGACAAACGTCCTTCAAGAACCAGCCTTACCATCGAAATCCGCCAAAATCTACCTGTTGACCGTTTAACAACACATCTGCCACTTCATCGATCATATGTACATGTTCAAAATTCAAATAGGAAAGAAATCCACGCTAAACTACCTTGACTCTGGAGTTCCATACATCTGCTTGGACGGATTAACGGTGCTTAAGCGGTTTTGCCTCCATACATTACATCGTCCCATCATTCCCCTCCACGCATGAAATACATGAAATACATGATCCACAATCTCCTTTCCTACCAATAGCCGGAGTTATACAAGTCCTCGAATAAATCAGCATCGTATATCCATCCACGTCGGACGGCAACTCCTTATAAGTCGCTCAAACCATCAACAGAACAGAAAGTCTTTCAACATCACCAGCTCACCATCACCAGCTCACCATCACACAACCTACCTCTGCTCCATCCAAAAATGCCACCCCCAACCCAACAATCCCGTCCGTTCTTCTCAAACTTCCTCGCCGCCTTTCGTTCCTCACAACTCTCCTCTACCCCAATCATAAGCAACACCTCTTCATCCTCACATCAAAAGCCTCACACGCACTCACATTCACATTCACATTCACAATCCACGCCCTCACAACCACGTCAAATCAGTACGAGCACAAAACCAAACGCTACATCAAATGCCATACGAGGAATCGATCGCACACTCACAAATAGCGGAACTAGTCCAATAGGAAGTTATGATTCGAGTCCTAGTCCGGGAGCATCGAGTTATCTAAACCAAAACCAGAATTCGAGTTCGCATCCAAATACAACGAATACCACTTCTCCACCTACAAGCTCAAGTTCGAATATGAATCAGGGTGTGAATGGAAATACATCATATGCTCACGCGAATAAATATGGACGTTTCAAAACATCGGCAGATAGAAGGGGGAGCGATAGTAGTTCGGAGGGATTTCGAGATGTAATTGGGAAGGAGAAATGGTATATTGGGGGCCGTACACAAGGGGGAGAGGAGAGATATTTTCAGTTGGGAGTAGTGAGGAGGAGACGAAGCGGGGGCGAAATGAGTTTTGATCGGTTAAGTTTGTGAAGGTTTGGAATGGAAGAAAGACAATAGGGTTGTTGATGTTAATATATTGGTGTGTTGAGAGAATTTCAAAGGCGTAATGAGGTGGAAGTGGTAATATGTGGATTTGATAAGATGGATGGATATGGATATGGATATTCAATACACTATACGAGGAAAAGCTATAATCTCGCAACGAGCCTTCATAAGATTGAGATTGGAGTTACAATACTATTTATTTACTGGGTAGCTGGTATGGCGTTGACGACATGGGAATGGAAATGGATATGGATATGGATATGGATATGAATATGGATATGGTATTGATTGGAACCTGGAACCCGACTGGATGGATTGCGCATTATATCGCATAGCAAATTATTTTATATTATGATAAATATATGGAATGGGATGGTTTGGGATGGATGGAATATGATGGGATGGAATATTGGATGCTTGGAGTTACTGTTTATCTTATATGAGATTGAACTTTAAGTGAAGATTTGAAGAAATGAATATTTATATTCATATTATATTTATATTTATGTTTATAGGAATATCTATATCTATAGGAATAAAATATAATTGAAAATAAATTTTAATATACATTATTGTAATAATACAATAGATTATATAAATGAGTATAATATTTGAAAGGGATATATGTATCATTATCAAGAGAGGAGAGTATAAAAAGAGTGAATATAAGAGGAAATGAAATAAAATAATATAAAATAATATAAAACTCTAAATGATTTATTTATTTATTTATTTATTTATTTATTTATTTATTTATTTATTTATTTATTTATTTATTTATTTATTTATTTATTTATTTATTTATTTATTTATTTATTTATTTATTTATTTATTTATTTATTTATTTATTTATTTATTTATTTATTTATTTATTTATTTATTTATTATACAAATCTTATAAATATAAATGTAAATATAAATAAAATTTATATTCTTTTATAATAGAGAATTATAGTTTTATAAATAATATAATATAATATATATATATATTTATTATCTCAATCAATTTATTATAATCAGTATTTGATAATTATCTTATATTCTTTTTATATAATTATCTCATTTATTATCTTTGGATCTATTTACACTAATGATTTAATATCTTATATCACTTTTCTAATAAATAAATATCCCCCTATCACCTCACCTCTGTCCGCAACCCGAAAATCAAAAATTCAAAATTGAAATTCAAATCCCTCCTCTCCTCTTTTGTCTCCGCACAATATCGATCAATCCCTCGTCAAAAAAGTCAAAACCCCAACCCAACTCACCACATAAATCTCTGCACTCTCCCCTCCTCCTGCACCCATTCAAACCCGCGATATAAAAATATATACCCCGTGATTATATTTATGAGTAGATACCAGATGGTTTCTATGTATATGTATATGTATTTGTATATATATTTATATGAGTATAAACGCTCTTTCGCTTCTTTGAAGTTTTGTATGGGATGCCTGGGTTTAGTTTCTGCATCGGAGGGAGATTCGGATGCTGGAGCTGGGGCTAAGGTGGATGAGTGAGATGGGAATGAAGGGAAAGTAGGGATGTGTAAACGTAGGAATATGAAAGGAAGGATGAAGTAGCGGGGTTCGACGAGAGGGGCGGTTATGAGGGAGAGGGTTGTGGTTAGGAGGAGGAGGAGGTTGAGAGGGGGTGGTGGGGAGGTTTGTGTTCGGTTCTGATGGGGTGGTGGGGTTGCGGTCGGTTGATGAAGATGGTGGTGGTGGTGGTGAAGATGGCGGGGGTAATTCGTGGTTGGGTTTTAGCTTATACTTTTCATCGTGAACCCGTAGGAGATGAAATGAAGCGTCTTTTCGCATTGGGTTTTCGAATGAGGCGAGGAAGTGGAGATGTTGCATTTCCGGGGAAATGGGGTTTTGATTTAATGAGTCGAGGGTAGATGACGATGAGGATCCCGAGAGAGTTCTAACAATCAGATAGAAACAGAAAATGTAGATAGGAGCGAGGAGATAGCGGATTACCGGGTGTCGTAGGATCGTGTATCGGAATACGTAGAATATGTAGTGTCTGTTGTCGGCTAGGGTGAATGGATGAATTATCGTGTTGTATTTTATGATTACGAGGGATGCGAGTAACGAGGCTAGCAGGAGGCCAAGAGTTACAAAAGCGCGAAGTTGAGTGTTGAGAGGGGAGGTGAGGAATTTGGATGGATGGAGAAGATTGTCGATGGAAGATGAGAGGAATGAGAAGAAAGCTGGGAGTAGTAGTGGGAAAGAAAAGAAGGTGATGAAAGGCCAGAGGTAAAGGAGTTGTGGGAGATGTATGGTGGCAACGTGGTTTGATTTATCGCCTAGGACGACACCACCGTTGATGAAGACGAATATGCCGAAGGTAATGAGAAGTAAGATGTGGGGAATTAAGCGGAGGAGGATAGTTGGGAGACGATCTATGGCAGTCCAAAGGATGGAAAGAGGTGTGAGGAGAAGATCTGGAGGTGTTAGCTCTATTGTAAAAGGTAATGTGCATCAAATCGGTCGGGAAAGCTGAATATATTGAGCAATTACCTTCAAGACTAGCAGCATGGATAGGTGGATCATGTGGATGCTCCAATTTTGCAAGATCACAGAATTCTTTCAACTCCTCCTGTGATGGTGCTTGAGGATCCTTAAAAGAAGGAACATTAAGGCGATATGTCTCCTTCATCGTCCTTATAGCTTCCATTCCTCCTAGGAATATGGCAACCCAAAATATATTTGTCTGTCTCATACATAAAGCCAATATACCACAAAGATAAAACCATGCCCCATTTCTCTTCGGCTTCTCAAGTTTCTTCATTTCTGCTTGCTCAAGAAATTGTTTATACAGATATAAAACTACACAAGTAGATAGTACATCTGTATAATACAATCCAGAGAAGAAAAAGAGAGGGGGAAATAAGGCGATGTTTACAGCGGTATGTAATGAATCCACAGATCTCAACTTAGGGGCTTGATCTATGCGGTTTGCAACTCCGGCTCGAATAATAAGATTGCGACATTCCCAGGCGAGCATCATAATGAATGTGAGGGCAATCACATTTGTTATTCGAAGAAAATGTACATCGCATATTGTAAAACCAGAGACTATACTCAAAAAGTGACTCCACCAATACCTATATTCGATTAGTGATTTTGTTCATCATGATATATAGTCTCAAAGGACATACAATCCAGGCGGAGTAGTGAGTTTTGGATCCCAAATCCCATAATCCCATCTACAATATGCTTGAGCTTGAGGTATATGAAACACTTCATCCTAGATTTCGTGAGCAACTATATCAAATTCAAACCGAGGTAATGCTGAAGAGGAACATACCAAATAAGGCTCAGGGACAACCTTGGTCACCTGATATTCCCAAAGACTTGCAAAACAAGCCACGGATAGAGGAACCGCAATGGCAATCCTTATATTTAAGCCTTCATTTGAACCAAGGTTTGTTCCTATGGCAGTGAGGACTCCCACTAGGAGAGTGGAAATGGCGCCAGCCATGAGGACACCTTGGTGTTTGTAAGATGTGGCTTTGATTTACTCCTTACGATGCGATGAAAGGTTTGAGTATCATGATTTGAATAGGGTTATCTGATTCGATGTTAGAATATTACTGAGAGCCATTTCATATGAAATCACTTACGAAGGTTTTGCTTGATTACTGTCGGAAAATGATGATAATTTTGGAAATTGAGGCTGTTAAACATGATCTTTCGAATGTGGCTGTGTTGGGGTGGCTGACACAATCAACAACAAGTAATGCCCCACATCTGGTGATCATTCATATATTTCCACTCTTCGCTTCCCCTTTACTTTCACTCATCCTGACTTCTTTGGTGAAGTCTCTACTATACATGAAGTGCTGTGCGTGTATGAATGTCATTGTGGTATTGTAGAATACCTACTATTCCCCCATCCTCAGTGTTCAAACAATAAGAAGAATGACATTCTTCCAAGTTCTTATCAGACTCCTTTCTCTTCGA
Source organism: Sclerotinia trifoliorum (assembly GCA_905066765.1). NCBI lineage: Eukaryota > Fungi > Ascomycota > Leotiomycetes > Helotiales > Sclerotiniaceae > Sclerotinia > Sclerotinia trifoliorum. Next base: position 90,797 of record CAJHIA010000020.1, read on the forward strand.
GTGCGAGCTGCATTCCAACAGCAAGTGACCATCTTGATACCATAGGGGGTAGTATCCAAAGTATCACATTAGCGTTTGTCACTAAAATATGTCTTTTCAGTAGACGTTTGGCAGCTCTGACCAATTTTCATTTCTGGTAAGCAAATGCATTATCTTTACTTCAATCCATCAAGGTTACCTCAACCTAAAAGTTTCTAGAGCAATAATTTTTCAGCCACTTTCTTATTCAAACACTTAAAATTCCTCAAGAACTACCTACTTTGAGTACAAGTTCGAAGCAGCTGTAATACCCAAGAGCCTCTGGTTGTTTGTTCTTCCTCTGCTTCCGTCTCCGGAACCACAAGCAAGCCAAGAACTCACAACCAATAGATCACCAGTTAGTATGTATGGCACTTATGCCGGCGAAGTTTTGTCGAGACGCAGGTATGACCCATCCAGATTTGGTTCCCATGTTTTGGAGTAAACCCCTTCAAACTCCCTTTCTCATGGCGTTTTACAAGTTTCTCATAACAGCTAACTTGATTTGCGAGTTTTCACAATTTTCCTACCAACACCATTGTCTTGCCTGAAGCTTTGAAGTGCTTTCCAGAATGTTTTAACCTTGGTTCTTTTAATATCAGAGAGATTAATATACTAATACAGCATTTCTGCTTGCTATGGTGGGTTCTTACCTTCTGTCTATATGGAGATAGGCGGAGTCCCGGGATATATCCGTCTTCGTTGGTTCTCCTTCCTTCCTCCGCAGAATCAATCCCTTGTACATGATTTGGATCTCCTGTCAATAACGCTTCTTCGATGGAGGTGCCGAGATCAGAAGGGATGTAATTATAAGGTCTAATTTCATTGCTTTTGACACCAACGGAAGTGTTATGACGCAAATGATCAGCCGCTTCAACAGATGCTTTGGCAGTTTTACTGCTTTCATATGCTTCTTCAAAAAACTTATTCTCCGGTAGTTCCTCTGCCTTGAAGGGAAATCTGAAAGATTCTTCCTTTAAAGTTTCATCCGTGATTCTCCTTTCAGCCTGGACTCCTGTGGCTGCATAATTCTTCAAATATCTTAGATGAGTTATCATGAGTCGATATCTCTTGCCCACCTTGTCTATTATCCAATCATGAAGATCCATCGTGTTGACATAAACCCCGGGATTGATGTTGCCTTGATCTAAAATTTCATCCTGGAATAGTGTGCGTAGCCCGAGAATCATCATTTCTTTTCTTGCTTCAAGTCTCCCAAGCATACCGGGAGTAGATGAGTCTCCCCTAGCATGGACTCGTGAGATTGCGTAGCTAGAGGCTCCAAATTAGTCTCTGCTGGCATAATGATAAGTATCTGTGTTATCTAAAAACCCCCCGTCAAGTGAAACGGCGACGCGCCATGCTCTCAAGAAAAACTTACTCGATGAGACTGGGGTCACGGTCATCGCAATTATCCCTAGGCTTGGATGTATATTTCCAACATTCAAAGATTTTCTCAGCTCTCACTTCCGTCCACCCGCTGAACCACAACGCTCCAATGCTCAAAGCGCTTTCGGGAACTTTAAGTGGTGGCCAAGGGGAAGCATCAATCGGGACTATGGTTTCAAAAAAATTGGTTGATTCTGCATTTTTCCGTCCTGAGCTTACTTCTTTTACCTTCCTGTGAAAGCTCATATCTATTAATCAGTGACTTTTTAGATTGTGCCCACGCAATTCCTCGGATATGATGAATAACTTACTTAAAATAGCTGCATTGATCTTCCACATTCCCTTGACACAATCACCCAAAATAACTTGCTTCTGCTGTAGGTACACTACTTCCTCGAGGTCAAGTTTAAAAGTGGGGACTCCATCTTCATAGGGAGGAAGAGGAATGTAATCCCATAAAGACATTGTCGCAGCAAAAGGCAGTTGTGTTGCAGAGATACAATGTCAAAAATATGATAGGAAGGATAAGAAAACAACGTTATGTAGTTATGCTTTTACACTGAAGATAGAAATGCAAGACTGATAAAAAGTTGTTGTACATGCTGTGGGAATCCTCGTGAAATAATTAGAATTTCAATTCTACAAGAGAGCGAAATTTACTTGCCCGAGATGGGCTCGTAAATATGTAGAATAGGCGGACAATACCTCCTTCTTATTTTGAACCATATTATACTTTAGTTTGAGCATACTCGAAAATTTCATAAATGGCTCCTGCCATTCTTATCTACAGCTGTGAAGAACACAATGTTAAACGTACTTGATAAATCATCGCACTGGATATGGCATTTCAGAGAGATTCCTGCCTCATTTTTTACCAAATGTTGTACTGTGGTCAGGCTGACCAGTACAGTTTCACGCACTCAAGAATATACATCCAGTTTCCCGCCCTTCCCATTTCATTTCACGTCATTCCATTCATCAATACACGTGCACACCTAAATTTGTTATGAAATTCCAGCTTCGAAATTAGAAAACTGTGAAATTTTCTCAGGAATAATACGTCGACGCATACATCAATGCAAATCATGTCTTCTATCACTATCATTATTTTACTATTCATGAATTTATCCGAATATAGAAATAAATATCTTGTCTGAGCAATTCTCTTTATTTTGAAAGAGATCTCGAGATGATGAGTTCAATAATTAGTGGCCTATGTGTGTGTGACAAATTTTTATATTCTCATTCTTGGGCTAGCATAAAAAGTTTATTATAAGAAGCACTGCTTATTGTAGATACTATCGATATTTATTGAGTCAAGTGCCAAAAGTTCTGATAAATATAGTGTGCCTGCCTAGAACTATTAAAACCAAATTATGGCATTTTTTATGTTAGTTGGGGGAAGTGTTACAGGCTCATTCGAGACATAGGCATCAGCCCTTGTCCTGAATTGATAATGGTGAAGAGGAGAACAATAGCAGGATTAGGCGTGAATTTAAGCTTGGTGCTTGTTGAGCTTTGCTGTACTTGTTGCGGTATGGTGGAGTAAAAAATGTTTATGATGACTTTCGATTTCCGAGGAGTAGAGTAGCAATCAAGAATTGGAACCAGATATTTATACATATATACATATATATATATTTATAAAAAGACTCAGAAGATAAGAAAGTCAAAAAATCGAAAATCATAATAATAGCTCATTCCATACATATAGGAAGGAGCCTTGATCAGAAAAGCAAGACTGCTTGATAGTTTGATTGTGTCTCGAGTTATGAATGGTCGCACATATCTACATATTCCCTAATCATATCATTCTTATATCGAATTAATTATATCCTCGGCATACATTCAGTAAATATATAAATATTTAGATCAAGTCCACACATAGTGCATCAACGAAATAGTTCTAAAGATTGATTAATAAAACTAATAAGATAGTAATAGTATATGATGGATAGAACAGTACAAATCGAAAATTCTGCGCAGTAACAGCAATAGCAGGAGGAGTTTGAATCGGAGACAGAAGACTGAGGAAACGTTAGTATCTACAATAAACTCAATGAGTGAGTGGTGAATAACACGAGTCACATAATATTTGATAATCTAAAGTAAGAGAGAGGGTACAAGCTGGCTTCACAATGGCGTTGGCGGGAGACAAGGTGTGTGTAGGGTCAAAAAAATGTCAATAGGATCTGCAAGTTTATTGAGATGAAGGAGATGAAGAGGATGAGGAGAGAATGTTATGTCCTAGGAAGGGATACTTGAATTTCTTTGTACGTACCCTATATGGACCGAATGAGTACCGGCAATCTCTTCAATATCCACATTTTTTTTACAGATCACCACTCTCGTGAGATGGTTTAGCAGAAGATGAGTGTACAAGAACAGTCCGGCCGGTCTATCGCAGATGTTAATTGTAACAAGGTTTGTAGATACGGAGTTTGTCCTTGATATACACTCCCAAACCATAAGAGATTGAAAGGGCTAGTCTTTATTAACTAGTGCGGCTCGCTGGACTACTAAGTCTAACTAAAAAGAATTTCCACTTCCATTACCATATTATCCGTCGCACTGACGACACATTAGACTTTTCAGCCCCAAGAATTAATGAGCAAGGAGCAAATACTCCCATAATTGTCCGTACGGAAAATGCTTCAACTCCGAGTTTACCACGGAGTTCAAGAGTACCTGGGCATAAACATTATGGGGTAAGAGCTGTGCCAGGAAATCAAGAATGAGATTTCGTGTTCCTTGATTCAATTTCAAAGGCAAAATAAAAAGAAGATAGAACAGAGACAATTCTGGTGTCCTTTAAATGTTGCACAATGGAAGCAGAAATTATCGACTTTCGAGTTTCAAAGTACATGACTGATCTCTGATCTAAAGACTACTCTGATCACCCGCGGGCCCAGAGGCAGCTGCCAGGGGACCATAAAGCCATGCGTCGATTGAATGGCCTAGAGCCATGATGGATAATCGGTCTGTTCGAGCCACATCTCTATATATGCAAGCTCATCGCGTTCGCAGAGATTTTGGTGTTCAGTAATTTCAAACTTCCGACTCAGAGGAAGTTTCTCACTTCGTGATGACGAGTAGAGATATCTATGTGGAGGGATCGCAATATGTAATTAGTTCCACATTTGCAAGTTTCTTACACGAACCACTAAAATAGCCGATTCGAAAACCATAGATCATTTGGAAGATGATATCAAAGAAAATGATATATATAAAGATATAGGGAAATCTTTGGGGGTGATATTTGAAGATGAAAATGTTGATAATGCTCTGGAAGTTATACCTGAGTTAGCAACCCAATAGCATAATATGATTGTACTCAAATCTGAATCATTACAATACAAATACTATTTAAGTATTATTATTGATATCGATAAAAACCTAATAGAATCTGTTATTATAGTAATATATACTTTAACTATAAAAGTATTTCTCGAATAATTATTAAAGATAAAAGAAGATATTAATCTTATAAAGATTAAAACATATACTAACAATAGATTAATATATTATTTATATAAAGTTAATAATATTATTATAAATAATTAGAAAGAAAAGTTGTAAGATTATTCATCGAAATTGAATAAACATTAGAAATCTTTGTTTTATAATGAAAATTGGAAATAGATTAGGAAAATAAAACAAATTTTTCTGAATAAAAGATTTAAATGCCAATATAAAAAATATTCGAAAAGATATTTCGAATATATAGATCATTATAATTTGAAACTTTATATTATAATTATTATATGATCTTTGAATGATGATATTTATATATAAGTTATTCGAAAAAATGAATAATTGAAATCAAACTTCTTTGAAAAGGAATTATTAAAGAGAAATAAAAAACAAAAATTAAACAATGTAAAAATAAAAACAAAAATAAAAAAAAGAATAGATATATTTCTAGATGAAAAAAAGATATTAATAAACAAAAATTAAGTATTTATTATTTTAGAAAATTCAATCGGAATTCTAATATCAATAATTACAATTAATTATTTTTCAAAGAAATTTCTTAAAAGCTATTTAAATAATCTTAAAGTTGATTATAATATATAACTTATCAATCAATAAAAGAATTTGTTGATAAAATTTAAAACTTAAAATCATCAATAATCTTAATTATATAAAATAATAAAATATAATTTTAATAAAAATATAATCAAAGTATAATAAATTTATATTTTTATTAATATTTTTGAACTTTAATATAAAAGAACTTTTTGTTATATTTATTTTTATTATTAATATAATTTATAATATCAATTATATCTTATAATATATTATTATCATTATAAAATAAAAATTAAAAACAATTATTTTTGATTTCCAAAAGAAAAATTATCCCATTCAGGAAAAGATTAAAGAAAACCTAATAAATCTCAATTATAATTATATTATATAATAAAAACCCTCATTTTTTATTATATATATTGATTTCATTAAACTCTTTAATTTATAAATGTTTACAAAAACAAATATAATAAAAAAAAATAAAAAAATAAAATAAAAATAATATTAATAAATATTAAATAATAAAAATAAATAACCAAAAAAAAACAAATAATAAATAATGAAATAAAAAATGATAAAAATTCAAATAAAAGATTTATTATTTTTCTCAAAAAGTATTAATCAATTCTTCATTATCTATTAAATCTATATATATTATATTTTATAACTTTATAATAAGATTTTATATAAAAAACAAATTGTTTTCAAATTTTAATAATATATAATTTTCTTCATTTAAGATATTTTTATAACAATAATTTATATAAAATTAATAATGAATTTTATTTCAAATTTGATAATATAATATTGTTTTATTATATATAATATATTACTTTTATTTGTTCTGATTAAACTTTTATAAATCTATCACAAAAGTTTTTTTTGTTGATATATTAAATCTAACAAAATTTGATAGGATTATTCTAAAATCTATATCCAACAATTAAATTTCAAAATCGAAAACACCTAAGAAAACTTTGAATTGAATTTGTTTTTTACAATATCGATAAATTATAATCGAAATAATAAATATTGTAAAAGTGGTAAGTCGAGATATGTACGTCCCGATAGTATATTGTGAGGAGGGAATTGGAAGAGAAAGCTGAATTAGATTATATTGTAATATATCATTTATAAGTAAAATGGGGTTCATAATGGTTTTGGGATTGATGTTATATAGGTTCAAATGTATATATATAGAAGATTGATTATTGTGAAAAGAAAAGACAAAAGACTCTTCTTTTATATCTAATTACAAAAGGTCATATGATTGACTAGTTAAAACCTTTATGTATTTGGCTTATAATTTCAACTTTCTTATAATATATAAACTTTATCTTCATTTTTATTAATACTATAATATCATTTATATTCATTTAAAATTGATACTAAACAATCAATTTAATCAAAATACTATATTAATCTCTAAAGCATTTATATAATATAATAATAATATAATCGAAACATAATAAAAAAATGAAATCATTAATAAAGAATATATATCTTTAAAATTCTTATTACTATTGTATTCTCAATTTCATTACAATCTCTCAAAATCAATTTTGATAATTTTATAATGGATTTCTATCCTTCAAAAAAAAATTTATATTACAAATTTCTTCATTTTGAATCAGGATTCCCTATATTATATTATTGTTAATATACTTTGAATATTAAATCTAACAAACATTTTTTATCTCTATTAATAAGATTAATTACTATATTGATTTTTATTATAATATTTAATTAATAATCAATATTACTATCTAAAAACTCTTTATATATATTTATTTCAATAATAATAACTACTTTTGATACTGAATATAAAAAATTGATATTATTTAGAATCACTCATCAATAATATCGAAGCTCCTCTTACAACCTTACAACTTATTATTCGAACATCTGAATTCTGACTTCAAATCCCCCACTCCCCTCTCTCTACTTTCCCCTTCCTCTCTCTCTCTCCTCTCCACTCCTCCTCTCTCAATTCCTTTGTTCTTTATACTATTGCTTTGTTATAAATATCAAATATTATATAAAAGTATATTTTAATCACACTTCAAATATACCTACTTCACTTTTCGGTTTTGAATAAATTCTTTTTTGAAAATAATAATATCGAGAATAATATATAATGAGACTATTTATAATAATATTCTGTAATCCTGTTGTATTATCACAACCAGAGCCTCAGTTAATCGAGGCAATTTGATTACTTGATGGGTTAATGATCCCACCTTGATAATTTGATAAAGTTAATATAGATTATTCAACTTCAATACTTCTTTGTATTTAATTGAAGTAATGGATTGGAAAATGGGATTATTCTTCGAGAGATACTCTTGAAGCTTACTAATAGACCTTTTAAGATGATGTTGTTAAGTGTCTAATGTATTTTCAGTATTCCATATGTATCCAGAATTGCCATTTGAGTATATATCAGGATGATTCACATCTTGGATCTATGTACCTTACTCTTTTCCAGTGGAATCGACGAAAGGTTCGCATGCACTGTATGTACGTAAGCATGTCTTTATCAACATGTGGAGGCGGGGCAGAAACTTGTTGTCATCTACTCGTACCCTGCATGAATGAATAATCAGAAAACTGACATGTTTTTCTGCGCCAAGTATGCGTTAAAAGTGTATGTAATCGGATTTAGTGGGGAATGATGATGGGTACAGAAGTGGCATTTTTTGCTGGAACGTTCTTGGCTGAAACCTGAACCTTTGGTCATCCTTAATGGAGTATATAGTGGAAAAATGCTAATTCTGTTTGCAGTGTTGGATTTGATGTTACAAGTTGAGATGGATTGATATCTACTTGTAAGATTGAAAATTCGCCCCTATTTGTTAATTCGTTATTCGAGATTTATTCTTCAAATTCATGTCTTCAGAGGACTAATCGTGTACCGAGATGGCGCTACGAGCCGACTTGTGTATTAGCGTTTCCCACCGGGTCGGAGGTTAAGATCTTACAACTTACCGATAATTACTTTGATTCGTTCAAGTGGCTGGCTAAAGCACTAGTGTTCACTTATAAATCAATATACATTGATCAATATCAATTTACAAATTTAACGATGATATTCTCTGCCTCCACTGTTCTGATTTAACTTTCAAGGCTCCAGTAGTGCCAGCGCTAAACGTGATGATATCCGTATCTATCCCGCTGATCACAATCGATTCCATCCCGTTGGTACTGGCTGAAGAGGAAATCTAGAGCGAGGTCTCAGAGGGGCAGTCCACATGGTGCTATCATCAATAATCAAACTGCAGAAGCTGAATTGAAAACGAAGATGCAAGTCAGCAAAGTCAATAGTTTGAAGACTGACGACAGTATCGATGTCATGGTCCGAAAAATCATATAAAAAGGTGAAGAAATTTCCCTTCTGGAGATGTATTCCTCACCAGCAGAACACTCCATCTACACTTCTCCAATAAATCTAGTTCACCGCAAAACACTCTCAAAATCTTCATTTTAACAACTACATTCATCATGAAGTTCATCTATACCACCAGCATCATCACCGCCATTTTGGCAGCTGTTGTTCCAGCTCTACCGGTCGCTGAACCCGAAGCTAATGTTGCTATCGCCGCCCTTGAGAAGCGGGGAAGTACTCAATTCGCAGTCTACACTGACTCTGGTATGTCAATTTCCTATCAATCCATTCATTCTACACAACTACGCCTATCCTCCTCTTACTATCTCAAACTAACACTCACATCACAGCATGTGGAGGTGGAGCCGTAATTTTCACCGACGGAGCCGCAACAACCAAAGGAAACTTCGGCGCTACTCAACACAGTATCAAGATCTTGAGCTTAACTCCCAACTTCCATGTTACTTTCTATTCGGGTCTTAATCAAGGAGGTGATAAGTCTCAATTTGGAACTGCTTCTGTTGGAGGTTGTGTTGCGAATGTTAATTATTTGAGTTATGGGTTTTATTCCGGTGCTTAAGTAGTGGGAGGAGAGGATTAGAAGGGGTTGGGGTCGGAGAATTGGAATGGGAATGGGAAGATTGATGGCGAGGGAAGGGAGAGTGGTACTGGAGTGTATTCAGTGGAAGAGAATGGAAGCTGTTGTTTATTCATTCTTTCTTTCATTTGGCTCAGAACGACTGTCTCCGACTCTCCGGACTGTACCGGAGAGGCTCACAGAATTTCTCGTGTCCATCTATACATACACTCTTTTATGAATTTAACAACGGTTCATTTTATATTGATTGATACTCAGTTCATTTCCTAGTACCCCAAAGCCAGATTTTGATGATTGTTATGATGAAATAATGAAGGCAATGATAGAATGATTGAATGATTGATTAAATCTCTGGAGTAATTATATTGTTTTATCTATCAGTGCAGAGCTGGCGAGCGTTAGAGAAATTTTTTCTCCGGGTATAGTATAATATAGTATTCTTCAAAAAATCTATCATTTTTAGTTATTAGATAGATAAATAGATAGATATTTACTTTTATATAGTAATTTAATTCTCTTTCTGTCTAAACTTTGAAATTTAAAACAATGATGAATTTAATATAATATAATCTAACTCTTCTTTTTTTATTTTTGTTGAATATCAATTTTAAAATATAATAATTACTTCAAAATATTATACTCGGGATAGTACTCAAGACAATTTTATTATATTAATTGAATATTTAATCAAATATTAATTTTTATTATTATTATAAAATATAAAATATAATATATATACTTTTCTTCTTTTAATTAATACTCATTTTATCTCAGAATTATCTTTTTTAAATTCTTTTATACTTATATATATAATTATATAAAGAACAATAAAAAAAATCATAAAGGTAAATAATAAGATTGGTATAGTAGTATGTTTAAAAATAAATAGATTCTAACTCTTTTGTCTCAACTCCGATGTGATATATAGTGAAGGAATCAAGGGTGATGCAGAGCTATGACACTTGACGAGCGTCGAGGATACGACAGTGAAGAGATGCTGCACAATAACTTAGAATGGGAGTTTTACGCTGCTGTAGTTTAAAAGAAGACGGTGGGTTTTATGAAAAGTAAGATGGGGCAATACTAGTATGGCATGAAGTAGAATGACTTACAATTCACAGTGTAAGAAATGAAAAAGAAAAAAATACTTATATAATGCGTTAGTACCCGAATATAAAAATCTTATGTAAGATCATCTTTGCTTTATATTAGCAAATCGGGATGAGTATATATAAGAAAATGATGGAAAGGAAAATCTGCATAACCGTACATACTACCTATAGATTTTAGATTACCGGATAGTTACAGCCTTTCGTTCATAATTTTCAGGTGTAATACCGAAGGGGGAGACTAAAGTAGCTGCAAGAAAGAAAGCTGATCTTATGTACATTTTAACACGATGGTCAAATTTTTCGGTATCATAACTGCCAAGTGAACGAAATGGCAGTTACGAACGGGAAATTTACCTTCAGTTTCATTTCCTGACAATCACGACATCCGGTCTTGAATTTACTGTGACCTTTGCGAGGCCTCGAGGTCTACAGGGACTATTAAGTGTTATGCCACTATCCGAATATTCTCTCGAGCTTTTTTATAATGTAAGATCTTATATAATAGTAGCTTTACACAAGAGAGTATTATTGGAACTACCAACAGACTCTATTTGAATTGATGGCATAATTGTAAATTTTGAGACTACTCGAATTTCCTAGGCTTTTAACCTATGGTCTGTGTCCGCATGGCATTCATTCGTTCGTTCAGACACTCCAGTTCTGTTCTCCGGCTTCTTTTATATCATCTGAAGCCGTTCCAATGTGTTGATATATTCGTGGTTCGCTGCATGGTGTATCCATTAATGATGTGATAGCTATAAGTTGGAGACTTGTCAACCTTAAGCTTATAGATCTGAAAAGCGTAACAAAATTCACATGACCTGAGGCCATATCTCAAAAATTGCCTGTCTGTATGCTCCTAGGCAAACCTAGCGGCGTTCAACTTTGCGATTAGTCGATTGATTGGAGTGGCAGTAGTTGCGTTGCTCTCAAGAAAATAGTTAATATAGTAGATGTACTGATTTTGAAGAAATGACGATTTGGAAAAAGCTATCGGTGCTCATTGGCCTCCGTGATGAGGAATGTGAGGTCACCAATGGTGATATTTGAGCTCATTGTTCCAGCATATTGGGTGCGCTAACAATTGTGATTGTTTAAGCTAGAACTGATATCCTTTTACTGCACATGCCAGATCTATCGTATATCTAATCTTCCACTGCACTCCGACTGTTATTATCTGCCAAGGCTTGCCGCGTTCGCCCGCTATAGATGACTCGTTTCTTTGGGAATCTCGAGCCGAAGTCTTTCAGATCCTGTGTCAGAACTATATGATAATACAAAGTAATTTTGATGATATTATATTTTACATTTTATATTTTATATTTTATATTTTATATTTTATATTTTATATTTTATATTTTATATTTTATATTTTATATTTTATATTTTATATTTTATATTTTATATTTTATATTTTATATTTTATAATATTTTTTCTAACTTTTTATAATAATTTTTAAATTATACTATATCAGTATATAAGGTTATTAAGTCTTGTTTTGTGTTCTTTTCTCTCTCGAGGACCGGGCCGACGATGGATCCACTGTTCTTAGCAGGCATATCGGAGCCAGATGCATGTACAGGGAGCATGCATTTTCTCAACGGGCAGGATTATGCAAGTAAATGATTAATCTTATCAGATGAGAACCATTAAAATACACACATGAATCCAGCCTCGGTTCGTACTTTTCCCATCAATAGAAATTTGGCTCTGGAGATATCCCTGGTAAAATCCATGGAATACTAGTAGACCGCATCACTTTGGCGCAAGCAGACGGATCATAACGACAACATGATGGAAAGGATCTAGAGCCAAGAAATCTTATCAGATGGGGATTTTATAGCTGCAGTCATGACAGCGGAAATGCTTGTGGAGTGAATTAGGTTATCAGATTGAAAATCATTTGACGTAATGCCAACTTTAGCACTTAAACGCTAATTTTATTGAAAATCGTGATGGATTGACTCTTGAGTGGCGGTTACCAATAATTATACTATTGAACTCTCACAAGTATCATGCTGTTACGATATTGTCACATGAAATGGCATGACTTTGGTTTTTGATCTTTGGGTTCGGCATCACGCTGTTGGATTTCCGGTGGTTGAATTCATCCCCTGCTTTACCAAACTTTATTTTCGAATTACCTAAAACTAATTTCTATCTTTACGAGTCCCGTCTGGCAGCTGTGCATCGACTGGACGGACTAAGCTTTACATTAAATTGTTTCTCGATTCTAGAGTTTCACTCTACCGACTATCCTGCTATGCTGGTTTGCTCATCGATCGCAACATCTAACATCACACATTCCTCTACATCTAACGCTTCATTGCAATCCTCCTTGTCCCAAAGTTCTTTCAAACCTCCTAGACATCCTCAAGATCCGGTCACCACCAGCACAAAAGGGAGGAACATCAAAAAAATCAAAATGTCTCTCCAAATCCCCAGCTACGATCACCCCCGACCAGCTCTTCCTCGACCCCATCCTCATCTCACCGATCACATTCGCGCATACGACATTATTTCGACAGAATTCTCCATTGGCCAACTCAGTCTTGCTATTACTGCGACTGTGAAACGCAGTCCATTGTCAATCTTATTCTTGAATCAAACTCCTGAATTGCAACTCGAAGGCTTGCACAATGAATCTGTTTTCATGCAAGATTTTGCCACGAGTTTAGATCCAACTTGTCGGTACACATTCCTCAATTACTTGAGTGAGGAAGGAATGTTGGGTGAATGGATGACCAAAGGAGAGCTAAACCCAAGTATGGAAGAGTGGGCTAAATATGTTAGATGGTGTGTTAAGGTTGTTCGGGAAGAGGGATGGGTTGAATTCTCTGAGGGTAGCGTAGAGGAGGTTAAGGAGAGGGGCAATGGAAGAGCAGCTGATGTTATCGTTTCTGGGGAGATGTTCAAGGCGGATAGAATTTTAGACGGAGAAGAGGATTGTATGGCTTTCGCAAATGAGAGCGAGGAATTAAACATAGTACAGGCTACAGATGCGTTGCAAAATTTGTGCGCTGCAGCTTCATCTACTGTAAGTTTTTCTCTTTCTTTTTTCGGACTCCGTGGATAGTGACTAAGATGTTTTTAACAGAATCTAGCGGCACTCACAGCACAAAACGAAAAGCTTCTGTCGCTGTACGAAAAGGATCGAGCAAGCAGAATGGTCAGAGCATTGCTGTAGAATCCAAAGCTGGCTCAATACTTGTAGTACTAGACGATAGATGGCGTTGGGAAACGTGGAATTTTTGCGCGCAAGCTCTGCTGCCATGTGTTAATACCCGTCGAAGTTTTTTTTTTGGGGTTTTTTTTTATTCTGTTGTATATACACTATTTCGACTTTATCCCCTAGCTTTAGCAACGAAACGTTTTACTTTTCTGCTTGATTTCTTCCACATCCAGCCACGAGCTGCCGAAAAATCTCGTGTCTGAAGAAGAAAGGATTTTGCCGATGTTCCTTTTCAGGAAGTTAGAAAAAGATGCACAATGCATGCTGCAACTCGAGAAAATTACAAGCACTTCAAGCTTTACCCATGAAGAGCATGCCACGCACTTAGGTCTTGGCTGGGTAAGCCCTAGCTAGGTGTCTACCTATCAAGCCCCCACCTTCCCGATACCGGTTGTCAGGATCTTAGGTGGGTTTGCTCCGTTTTATCCTTGTCTTCAAGTGGCATGGGATAAAAGTGTCCCGTCAAGACGACGAAACGAGGAAGGTGGAGTTTTATCGGCATGCAGTAGTCAACGGTCGTGCCATCTGATAAAAACAGTTGGCTCAAAGCAGGGAATTATTAGATGCTTGTTTCGTGTTAGGTTTTCAAGGCTTTTCCTTCGAATGAGCGATGATCATGAGTCAATTTGATTGGAGTCTGAAGGTAGATTTCGAAATCACAGTATATATACCAGTGTATATATATGTGTATATCTCTGGAGTTATTGGGTTGGGAATTCCGGTACTCTCGGCAAGCCAATCCAACAAAAGAATCCGGAGACACAAAAAAATGTTCTTGTTCCCCCCTCCCCCATTTGAAGATATCATCACACGCCTCTTCACTACGAATCCACTTTCGAGAATCTTACTGAAGAGTCATCTGAAGTCACATCACTTGAAAAAGGAAGGATTTATTGTCTATATAGAAGATTCTTATCCAATTCGAACTCGGATCTTATGAAACCAGTATTAGCACTGGTGGGAGCTTTTATGTTCCCAGAAAAGAGCTTATGGTTTGCAGTGAAGATGCCTAGATACTAATGTAAGGCCTCGATTCACTCTTCAATTTTCACCCAAGCTTCCTAAGATCTTAAGCTGCGAGGAACTTAGGCTTTAAGGGGCTCCTTATATTGCAGTAAAAGCAATTGCTTTTCTCTAACGCTATTTTCTGGCGTCGTTGGTTTCACCGAGGGCGTTACCGAAAGCATCTTGTCTAACAGCTATTTTAAGTTTTATATATCAATCTCATTTCCGGCAATTGAAGAGATATCTTAGCCTACTTAGCGCGGTGGTAACGCGTAGCACTTGTATGTGAAAAATTACAGCGATGCTAAGATCATTGGTTCGATTCCAGAAGTAGGCATGTATTTTTGATTTCATGGGTCATTTTGTATACATTTTTGGCGATAAAACTTCTTCTTTTCCACATCTTGTCGGGGTGTTCAAAAAGAAGGCAGAAATTTCTAGAAAGAAATCTGTTCTATTTTCGTACTTTTCTCTGGCACTTCTGCTTAAGTGGGTTGGGATTGATGGAAAGTAGTCTGGTCTATTATATTAGTCAACCCGAATATTCCATGATCACAACCGAAAAGAGAAGAGAATGGAGGAAAGAGTGGTGTGTATGTACATTTAGATGGATATGGAGATTGTGGAGTCACACGAATCATATCTATTTTTGCTTCACACCGACGAGGCTACTGCTTCCTGGTTGAGATATTAATATATTGGCTGTATGATCAGCTTCATCAATTCCCTATCTCTCAGGCTCGCAAAGCTCCAGCTCTATGGTCCCCGAATGATCTCGCCTCGACTTTGCCTCTACCTCCATTAAACCATGGGTTCCAGCCCATTGCCGATTCACCAATCTCATCATCTAGCTTCTTTCCATCAGCTCATGCCATCATTCTATATTCCCAGTCCCCTTTCATCAAACTTCCCGCCATCCACTCCAAAACCTTTTCTCACGATGTCCCAGCTGGTCGATGGTCCCTGCAGTCCACTCAAGAACAATTGAACTTAGAATCCAAACACTTCCCAAGCTGAGTCTGCTGGTAAGCATTATAATTTGGACAGCTTGCAACTGAGCTGATACGGAGTTGAGTGTATTTTCCGCATGTTGCCGTAGTACGCATTCCAGCGTGTTCAAAACCAAAATATGTTAACAAGCTTGCACAAATTGTGGAGATTGAGTGGTTATGACTTGGGCTTGGGGCTTAGTTGTGAGGTGAGTTTGGGTGGTTGAATCTGACGAATTTGTGGAGAAATTACGGTTTCGGGTGTTCTCTTAAGCTTGCTGCTTATATGTGCTGAGGGATAGATAGCTCAAGTTACTCCGTTTATGAAGGTCGCAGAAGTGGTTGTCGTTGAAGATGGAATGTTGAAAGCTCAGACTAGGATTTTGATCTTGATATAGAGGCGCCTGAGGAGAACTTGATTATGCCTTATCATGGGACTCTATGGCTATTGGAGTGAATGTCATCAGTCTGAATCTGAATACCTAACAAAGCTTTAGATTATGTACGGTAATATACCGATGTAGTTTATCAGCGTGGCGTGTCACCGTATTAGGATTTAAGTGAATCATTAATGGCTATATATTACATCCAGCCGGGACAGAAGATGAGACTTTCATGAGCATATGAGTATGAACAGGAAGTTTGGTATCTGAATGAGCTTCAGATGTAATTTTAGTGTATGTGAATGGACATACAGAGCTTAGATAGAACCAAAATTCACCATCTTCGTTAAGGAATCAGCATACTTCTACCAAATTCAGCATGTCCAGCCTGCCGCACTCTCATCATTATCCCCTGCTTTTAGAGAATTGAATACCGTCACAGACGACATCTTCTTGAATTTCTTAACTCCATACCTGCCTCTCAATGCAATTTTAACAATTTCGCAAATTGTATCCGACAATGCGATTTATCGAATATCCTCGATTGTTATTTTTGCTATTGAGGAAGTTCAGATAGATAGGAACGGTATTGCTGGATATGATACGTGTGCAGAATTTTCAGGTAAGTCAATATAAATATACATGCTGGACTCGTGTGGGTATTGATGGTGGTATAGTTTGACTCTTGAGAGGGCAATGCTCATGGTGTGTATGTAATATGTGTTCTAGCTCGATGGGGAGGATTTAATTGAGAGAAGGTTCGTGTTGATTGTCAAGATGCTGGTGCAGAATAATTTTGCCACTTGATGGACTTTTCTTCATTTCTTTGATGTTTGGATGTTGTTTCCAGCAAAACCTCCAGGCATTCATTGAGCAGAAAGAAAGGAGTGACTTCGAGTCATAGGAGCTTCGCTGAAAGAGAAGAACCCATAAAAGTATCTAATCCCAGAGGACATTCTAACAATATGCCATAACGATTCATTTTTTCAAAGCACAAAGAAAACTTCTAACCCTCTTATATATCGCACACAAAACATTCTTTAAATCACATCTCATTCCCATAGCTGCAATTCCAGCTCTAAAGATATCTTAATTGTAACTGATGTTGCATTTCCCTCCAGTACTTTCTTCTCAATATACTGCTTTCATAATAAGTCTTACAACATATGTGGAGCCTAAACGATCTGTGAGAGATATCTATAAATTAAGGCCGACTGACTTGATACAAATTTGCACTGCAAGATAACAGCTAATCATCAAATCAAACCGCTCAAGACACTAATCTTATAATAATATAACACTTACATTTCATCAATTTTTAAACAACAAATCTTGATCGCAAAAAGGAAGACGTTTAGATCTCAATCTACTACACGGGACGCCCACAGTGCTCACCAAGCCTAGCTAGTACCTAAAGCCGAAAATTGCATAATCAGCGAGCCGCCAAAAACACCATAGGCTAAGCATATCAATACCGTCGTAATCATCCTACATCTATGATATTGCACAGCATTCAGAATGCAAAATATCGGCCCAAAAAATTCCAACCATTAATGTTGGCCCCGGCTAATATCAGGGGCAACCCCTACCTACCTTTATTTCATTCACGTCAAGAGTCCCCACTCACTAAATAGACACCCCCTCCGAGACTATGGATTTTCAATCTGATAATTATTTTCCAGGATTATTCCAGCCGACGCAACAAAGTGGATAACTTTCGCAACGACTAATCTTATCAATCAATCAATCAATCAATCAATCTAATCAGATAAAAATTTTCACACCCTGCTTTGACTTTTCCTATCTTTTTTGTGGATGTAGATAGATGGAACAGTTGGAACTGCTTGCTACTCCGGGATTATTAGGTGAAGGAGAAAAAAATATGGAGAACTGGTGGGGTGTTTCGTTTTGTGACGAAAGATGAATAGGACGAATTAGAGAGGGATTGGGACTTTTTCGGGACGTTTTATGCCACCGGTTGGTTTTAATTACGGCGTGAGTGATGATCTATATGCATCATTTAAATGGAGCCAAGTTGCGGTGGAGGAAAGAGCTTTTTCGTGGATGATATGATGGTTGTTGGAGGTCTTTTGTTTCTTTTTTTGCTGAGTGGCATGAGATATTTTCCATGTTGGAAGGTTTCTTTGAAGTGAAGACTCTGCGTGTTCACACACGGCCACATCAAGAACCTGCTCAGATTAAGATGGCGTTCGGCCGTCAATTTACCCAGCTTCAAGCCAAACCATCTCCATACATACCCTACTAAACCTGCTTTATGTTAACTAGGGATTGGATGTAATGGATCTCTGTCTCCTTACGTCACAAGATGCCGATGCAACTGACATGTAGGAATTTAGGTGTACCAGCCTCCAGGAAGACCGTACATTGTACAACAATCCTGAGTCCCGCTTCTCCCGACCTTCCAAATCGAAATGGAAATTCTCCCGAGGAAAATTTAGTCATGCCAATGTACGACGCGTACCCCATTTTTTTTACCATGGGTCTCATCAGGGATGGACGGCTATCTGGATCCTGCATGCATCTCGGTTTGATTATTATCTTATCTGATCTTTTGGAACTATCCTTCTGTTCTCGTATGTACTTACATTTCCGTCTTTAGACTTCTAGCCTTTTCTTTCTTTCACAATGCAATCTCTTTACGGAGTCGAGAATGAAACTCCTCGTTTGTCTATTGTTCAGGGCGCTTCAAGTCCTCCGTTATTAGAACTTACTCTTGGAGATCTTCTGGATCAGCAAACGAGGCTTCGTGCTGGATATGAGTGTTTAGTATGTCCGTCTTTGGGGACGAGATGGTCGTATGGAACGTTGCAGGAGGAGAGTGTTGCTGTGGCTCGTGGTCTGTTGTCGTTGGGTATAAAATCGGGAGATAGAATTGGGATATTGGCGGGGAACTGCGCGGAGTACATTTCTGTTTTCTTCGCCGCGGCTTATATTGGATGTATACTGGTGGTCTTGAATAATACTTATACAACACAAGAAGCGAAGAACGGGCTGAAACATGCTGGTAAGATGATTTGTGAGGTTTCGAAGACTGATGCTGATAAATATTAGGTTGCCGAATCTTGTTCACTGTACCGAAAATTGGAAAGCAGAGTACTGAAAGACTTATCTCAGAACTAGGGCCTTTACCAAAAGAAAATGGAAATTCTGAAGCTCTGGAAAGGGTGGTGATATTGAGGGGTTCTCGAAATGGTTTCATGAACTACGACGGACTGAAACATCAAGGTCAAACAAGTTTAATGGAGGAATTTGAGAGAGTAAAGAAGAGAGTCAAGCCGGAAGATATCGTGAATTTACAGTTCACCAGTGGATCGACAGGAAGTCCCAAGGCAGCAATGCTTACACACTTGTAAGTACTACCTCATATGGTCGAGCTGAAAAAGGAAGGCCCCTTTCTGACAGCCTTTCATAGTAATTTAGTCAATAATGCCAACTCAATCGGCGACCGTCTGGCATTCACATCCCGAGATATCTTATGTTGTCCACCACCACTGTTCCACTGTTTCGGCTTGGTACTGGGTGTCTTAGCAATTATAACACATGGCGCGAAAATCATTCTTCCAGCGGAGACCTTCGATGCTTCCGCGGTACTGCGGGCAGTATCGGATGAGAAGTGCACTGCACTTCATGGTGTCCCAACCATGTTTGAGGAAATTCTGAGCCTACCACGGCCAGAAGGTTTTAATTGTGATAATTTGAGGACGGGGATAATAGCTGGGGCACCAGTACCGAGACCTTTAATGAAGAGATTATTGACGGAGTTGAATATGCGGGAATACACATCTAGTTATGGTAAGTCAGGATCATGAATGGTAGACGAGTGTAAATTGACGAAGTTTATAGGTTTAACGGAAACTTCACCAACTTGCTTCAATGCCTATACTTACGACACTATCGACACGCGTCTAACGACTGTTGGACAGATCCTTCCACATCTTCGTGCGAAAATCATTGATCGAGATGGAAATATCGTTCCCCAAGGCGCAAGAGGAGAGCTTTGCATATCTGGATATTCCTTGCAGAAGGGATATTGGAACAATGAGGAGAAGACGGCAGAAGTAATGGTTAAAGATAAAGATGGAATCTTGTGGTTAAAAACAGGTGATGAAGCTTCTTTCGACGAAAGAGGATATTGCTCTATCACTGGGCGTTTCAAGGATATTATTATTCGAGGCAAGTTATCAATCAATGAGGGATGTTAGCAGAAAATTAACTTTTCCTTAGGTGGTGAAAATATATATCCCCTCGAAATCGAAACTCGTCTCGATGCCCACCCTTCGATCTCCCGAGCGATAGTAGTTGGCATTCCAGATCACAAATATGGAGAAGTTGTCGGCGCCTTCCTAGATGTGCGAGAAGATTCGGCGGCAGTTAAAAAGAAGCTTTCAGATGCAGAAATAAGAGATTGGACAAGAAAAGAGTTAGGATGGCATAAGGCACCCTACCATGTATTTTGGTTTGGAGAAGAAGGATTGAAGATGGAAACTCCTAAGACGGGTAGTGGAAAGGTTAAGAAGTTTGAGTTGAGAAATGAAGGAGCTAAGATTGTGAAAGAGAGAAGCATGATGCCTAAGCCCAAGTTGTAGATTAGACTATCGGGAAGGACAAACTGTCACCTGGGACTTGTGATTGGGTATAGCGTGTAGATAGATTATTTTTTGTAAATTGTTTTCTAGTATATGATCTTCATGTCGGCACTTGTCCCCGAAGGTAGCACGCCATTAACGCATCTAGCCGTGCTTAAAATTAGCCTAGCAGCGCTCCATGCTGAAATGTGGATGATCGGTCTAAGCTGCCAGGTAAGCATGTGGACCAGAAGTCACCAACGCTTATTAGTACTGGGTTGGGCACATGATAGTAACAGAGGTATAATAGTAATGGTAAAGCAAGGGCTTGGCATCCCGAAGCCAAGAAAAACATTGAAGAGTGACAACCATGGTACGAATGATATTCAAGCTTTGGACACACAAATGACTAGTGTCGTTTGGATCATCCACTACATTGAGTCCCTTGGAACATGTAACGTAAAACTGCTGGACACCCATCCATTGAGAAAGACGAAGGGATATTCAAATGGAGAGAGGAGTAATAAGGTATCATTTCACGTCGAATAGACATGTTTCCTCGATCGGTAACGGCAAACTTCCAGGACCTGACAGACTATTCTTTCCGCAAATCATATAGTATATCTCCAGAAAGTTGCGTCATCTCCCTCGTGTTGTTGTTCAAGCTTCATTTCAGGTGTATAAGTATCCACCGTAAGCCCTCTCTCCGCATCTCGAGCATCCCTTCGCGAATTTTCCCATTTGTAATAACTCATCATGAGAGCTGTCAGAATGAAAGCAATGGATAACATCCCGAGAAAAATCGAATGTCCTTCAATGAACCTGAAATCAAGAGGTAGTAAGTACCGATCTTCAGCGAACTAGCAATGCTGATAGGAAAATTGCATTGAAGGGGTTTAGATCTTACCTAGGACTGTCCACGGGACGATAGATAAAAGCTGCCACAATACCCCCAAAGTTGGCGAAACCAGCAACCATGCCGAAACCAACTCCTCTTTTTAAACTCCCGCTTAAATTGTTTCCTACCCAGGCGGTCATCAATGGAGTAGTTGGGAACACGCCTACATGATTATTACCATCACTATGTGTTTGAATATGGTGAGCATATGTTTTACATACCGATGGCCGCAAGGAAAGCGCCAGTGTACTGAACAGGTGTTTCATGACTTGAGATAAGTAGCGCGGACCCCGTCATAGCCACAGCTAAAAATCCGAGGATAAAGATTCCTCTTTTTTGCACTTTGTCGGCAATGAAGCTGACTGATATTGTGAAGAAACAGGCAAAAATGTAAGGTGGAACGGTCATGAGCTGGGCCTCATTACTGGTATAGCCCATATCTTTAACGATAGTGGGTAGAAACAAAGATAATGAATACAGTGGCGTGACCATGCAGAAAGATATGATCATTTTGACATATATTTTCCAATCTTTCAATGCTTGCCACACGTATTTTGAATTCCAATCATCCGAAAGAAGGTTCCGATCGTTCACAAGTCGCGTCAAGACCTCTTTTCGCTCTAGGTCGGAGAGAAACTTTGCCCTATGGTAAAGTAAGCTCATACATAGCGACATATATGTAAAGGAAGACATGAAAACATACTTATCCGGATAGTCTCCAATCGCCCAATACGATATACAGCCAATGCAAAATGTAAGAAGACCTTCGATAATGAAGATCCATGACCATCCACCTTTACCACCTACTCCAGATATTTCCGAAATTCCACGAGCAAATAGCCCACCAAATGCACCTGCGGCTGTAGCCATAGCAAAAAATAATGCCATACGGAAACCACATTCATGTCGAGGATACCACATCGTGATATAGTAGACCACACCAGGATATAAACCACCTTCCGCAATGCCTAAGAAGCATCTGGCAACAAGCAATCCGGCAAAGTCATGTACCAGACCCTGGCAAACCATAACAACGGACCAAAACAACACGATGCCTGTCAACCAGATATTCGGACGAATTTTTTTAATTATCATATTGCTAGGAACCCCTACAGCAACGTAGAAAGGGAAGAACACAGATAGAGCAATGTTATAGTCGAGACCAGCCATATGAAGATCCTTTTCCAGTCCTTCGAGTCGTGCATTTCCAACGTTGGTACGATCGAGAAAGCAGACCCTGATTAGTGTTAGCAATTATAGACATACCAATAAGCAGCCATACAGATAAATTGTAGCAAGGATTGGCATGAGGCGGAGATCAAGCTTCTTGACCAGCTTCTTTATTGCAGCGTTGTCAAAGCCAGTTGAAGTAATAGTATCACCGGAATGAGACTTGGATATCTTTTCTTCATCATGGATCTGGACTTCATTAGATACTCTAGTACTCATCCTATTGTTCCCATTTGAAATCCTTTCTTCGTCATAGTGAAATTGTAGTCCGGCAAGAACACCTGAGCTTATCCTGTGAAGGGTATTGGACATATTGTTGAAAGGTTAAGGATTGAATTTTGAGGGTAGGGTATGAATTCTAGCTTTCGTCGCGAAATCTGTTTAGGCTGTGGTGATTTCCTTATATAAACCGATTGATACCGTGAGGGACCAGTCAATGTATGCACATCCAACCCTGAAATCGGAATTGGTATGAATTACCGAGCAGTTATATAACATAACAGCATGCAACGCAACCAAGTGCAATGAGGAAAGGAGGAAAGATAACGTACCTATCATAGGAGCATTCCCCATTCGGATCTTGCCATTGAACGATAAGAGATATAACTATCGTATATTGTCTATCATCCAATTGAACAGCTCATAGGAGAGCTTAGTGAAGCTCGCGTAAAATAGCGAATTCAAATGTCCCTTCAGATATTATTGCAAAGAACACATATACATTGAAGATCAAGTCATGCGTTTCTACGAAACAACCTGCTGAAAGAGATGTCCACCATTTGAAAGGCATTAAGAATCCTCCGTTGCGCCAATTCTCGGATACAACGTAACAGAGATATCAAATGTCTGAAACCAGACATGGGTAACCTTGAGAAGACAAGGCGCAGATGAATTCCATTAAATGAAGCAAGTATTTTGAAAGCAGATCCCACGATAGGAAACAAATTTGATTTCACATTGCCACGATAACGGAAAGTGTTCTACACGAGGACCTAGTACAATGTTGCAGCCATTACTCGTAATATTGTAGTAACAAGAGTGAAAACTTGGAAATGTAAATGTTCACACGCCCACGGCACCTTGTATCATAGCACATCAATAGACTCAGCTTGAATGCAATGTGTGACATAAACACAACATGGTTACTTTGGTGACAAGGTAATTTGAGGGCTTGAACAGGTTTAGGTAAAGGGTTCAAACACTGACATGCCACACCTCGATTTGCCTGAGGGATGCGACGACTCCCGGAAGGTTCTATCTATCATGCTGCACTTGCTGAGCCCATGGTCCATGATATATGCATAGGAAATCGGTCAAATCAGTTGTGGGGGTTTCGAAGCGGCAGGAGACAACTAAACCGGATGAAGATTGAAGTTACACTGGTATCTCAAAAACTCCGTGATAAGTGTACATTGGATGTGGTTGACATAGCGCATCCATGAGCTTAAAGGTAAGTTCTAAGGGTTTTCTTGCCTCAGGCATAACTTCAAAGAACCCCGTCGCGTCCATTTCTCAATCACTTGTTTTCGTAGTCCAGCGAGAGTCAAAATAGTTACACAATTCAACATGGCTCTACCTTCACCTCCTGGATTAACGCCAATGGAAGTTGCATTTCTATGTGAAATGGAAATGGTTACAGTCGTCCCTCGACAAAGACTTGAGAGTCTCGATTTATTAGGTGTAAGCTACCCCGCCATTTACCCCTCCAACAACAAATACAATACTCAAAAACTCGAAGCTTATATCAAACCTTCCGCCTCTAGGGCAAGACACCTTCTCTAAGGCCACCGCATCGTGCACCTTTACCTCTATGGCTCGCTCTGTTACTCAAACGACAGCGTCGCGCGAATATCCTACCACCTCCATGGCTTCATCCTCAATCTCTCGATAGAATCCTCAAAATGGAAACTGATAATCCTGAAGGCTTTTCCCCTCCTCCTTCTCTAGATCCTCGCACACCATCCACAGTATCTCCTCCATTCCTTCCTTCGAATACGGCAGATTCTTCACCAGATTGTTTACCATACCATTGGATTGATATGGGCGAAATATTACTAGAAGCTGCGGGTGATGATATACAGGATCCGGATAAAGTTCGAGAACTACTTAGAGATTTAAGGGAAGTGAGAATGGCAAAAATGAGGAGCAGTACGCTAGCAGTTGAAGGAGGCGGCTTGACTAGTCTACAAGGTGTTGGTGCAATGGAGGTTAGTGAAGGACGAGGGTTCATTACAGGAGTTATGGATGGACTACGAAAATTAGGAGCTTCTAGGGAAGTTTCCAGGAGGGAAAAAGAACAAGAAGGTGCTGAGAGCGGAGGTGATGGTAATAGTGAGGATGAAGGTATGGAGTTATGATCAAGATGAAATTGGTTCTGCGGCATTTATGATATACTGGGAGGATTGGCGTTGAAAGGATATTATGGTATATACCAGGTTTGTACTGTATATTTGGATGATGGGCAAGCGTTTTACGCCATGAAGGATGTGATGGCTTGCCAGATTTGCAAGACTAGTTAACATCTAGTGTGTGGTACTAAATTCACGATCGCGTCATGCTTTTCATCATTCTTTTTCTGCAGCATTTCAAAAGACAGGAGATTCGTCCTTGTTAGACTATTCAATGCAGTGATATATATTAAAATGATCTTCATGACATATACGGAGGGACTGGCTGTAAATATTGTTATACTGCCCTGTTCTGCTGGCAAATTATTGTTTATATAATTTTTGAAGCGTTTATTGTCGGCTTGCCGACACCAAAACCTTGCTGTATGCGAGGCTTACCCGGTATAAGTGATAGAAAATGAAAAACTCGCTTAAGTGAGTCGCGATCCTGATAATCTGATTGGTCTAAAATACCCCAATAAATAATCTAACAAAAAGCTTCATATAAGTCTTACAACCTTAAGTAAATCTGACTTGAAACTTTTTTCAATTCTATTAAAATGATTTAATTTTATTTATTAAATTCATCTTATTCAATTCATCTCATTCAATTTAAAATAATAATAATAATAATATAAATATTATAAAATATTATTATTATTTTTAAATAAAAAAATTTAATTTTCAATTATCAAAAACAAATTAATATTCTGTCTACATTTTAATATATGTTTAATATTTGAATTTATTATAAACTTTCTTGAAAAGCCAGGGGTCCAGGGGGCGCAGGCCCCTGGTAAAATCCTTACAAAAATCAATTTTTTTTATATAAAAATTAAATATCAAATAAATTGAATTGAAATTTTGAAATATAATTAATTATAAAGTTATTACAAGAAAACTTGTAATTTATTTTTAATTATTTAAGTTCAAAAAGATATAAAATTTCATCTGTATAAGATTTTTGTTATACAAAATAAATGAAAATTTTAAAAAATTTGGAATTTTTATTTTTAATCTTATATATCTTTTTAATAAATTTCAATTGATTAATTTTAACTTTCTTCAAATTTATTTATTTTATTTTATATAAAAATTTAATAAAGATTTAAAAAAGTGAATAAATTAAAGTTTTAAATAAAAAACATTATATTATACAATGAAAGTTTAAAACTTTTATAATTTAAAGATTAATTAATAAATATTATATTTTATAAAGAGAAAAATTTCTATAAATTTTTTTTAATTATAATAATTTATATATAATATTAATTTTTATTTTTAATATGAGAAATTAAAATATTTTGATTAATTAATTAAATTTTTATTAAATAATAAAATCAATTTTTGATATTTTATAAAATAGTAAAGAAAGTGAAGTTGTTTATTTAATTATTATAAATGAGGAGTGCATCCGAGAAAGATTCGACGAGACTTGTCAGTCATTTTCTGGGGAACATGCAGTATAACATTGTGGATTAATATTAAGAAGTTCACAGGTAGATTTCTAAGCTGCGCGTGTAATGTCCTTATTTCGATCCCGAAGAAGAGACACAGGACTGTCCATCAAAAACACGGTATTTTCACCGCTATATATTGTAAAAGTGGTAGATCGAGATACGTGCATCCCGGTAGCATATTATGAAAAGGGAATTGGAAGAGAAAGCTGAATTAGATTATATTGTAATACATCATTTATAAAGAAAACGAAATTCATAATGATTTTGAAGTTGATATTATATAGGTTTAAATGTATATATATAAAAGGTTAATTATTATAAAAAGAAAAAGCAAAAGTTCTCCTTTTATATTTAATTACAGAAGGTTATGTGATTGATTGGTTAAAAACCTCTATGTATTTGGCCTATAATTCCAACTTTCTTATAATACTATCAGTACAGCACAGCCATTAATACCAGAGACCAGAAACAAAACATATACCTAGTAAGGTACATTACAGCATGAACTTTGAGTCAAATCCTAGCGACGTACCACGGCTGCGGAAGTAAAAAGTCTCAACGCTAGAAATGATTTAATTCCTCCTGTAACTTTTCAGTCTGTGATTTGTATAAAGATGCGGAGTTTTGTTTCTCCTGCCTATGCCATAACTCGTTGTCGTGCAAAAGGGCAACAGCAACGAGTCTCACACCGTGCATGTCCGTTTTCATGTCCATTTAATGTCTCACCTAGGACAGCAACAGAGTTTGGCTAATCCGATAAAATGATATATCGGAGTATTTGAAAATAGTGTAACGAAATGGTGAGCGAGGGACTTTTCAATTGAGGATAATTACGTATATGCAGAAACATTAGTTTGGGGTGGTGCAATCAGATCATTTTTCCACGCGCTCTGTCATCTTCTCCCCCCCTGGCGTAATTTTTTAACCCAGTACTTGGTTCATCATCTAATTAGGCATTTACTGAGAGCTCCCAGTGATAATACTCTCGAATTATAATTTTAGGTAGAGTTGTAATATTACTACAGGAAATCCCACTATACTTTCTGTCATTACTATGTGCAATGTTATTTTACCTTCATGTACCTAGCTATCATTTACTTCTTTTCTTCTGCCACAGTACCGTATTTTCCAATTTTGCGTAGTACACTATCATATTATGCTCATTCTATCCTCTTCCTTCGTTTAGTTGAACTGCATCATTCAAATTCTTTAGCTCATTAGTGACTTATATCCATATTCTACTCGACCCCGTATCCAATTTTTCGATAAGCGATGGTTAGTAAGATCTTACAACATAAGTCTTACCGAGCCTTAACCACGACAGGTCTTGACATGTACACTGCGAGATGAACACCGACTATGAGGAGAGATTACAATTCACATGTGATTAACAGAACCCGTAGGAGTCTGGGTGCAAGTGGCTAATTTTCTTTTCAGAATGCTGAAATATAATGTGTATTATTGCTACTAATGAAATGTTCACTCAAAATAACTCCATATTTAAAAGGATGAAGATATATCTCTTGACTTCAAGCAACTGGACCGAAGTGTAATATCGAAGTTCATCCCATTTTATACCCAATCCATCCCCTGTCCGCAGTTCATTCTTAGTTACTTCACTCTCTTTAATCCACCATGATCCGAATTTCAATTTAATCTTGCTCTCAATTTGTCTTCGATCATGATTATACTGTACCTTTCATTTTTCTTCTTCATCCCTTCATCCACCTCGCACTTCAGCACTACCTTCTCCTCTTTTTCAGCATTTTTTATTTGATTCTCAAAAATTTTCCCTTACATTCAATAAGAAAAAAGAATCAGAGTTTCCACCATTATCTTCACAACAATTGCTTTAAACCAAAGCTCACACGTACATTCATAACCTAATTTTGTAGCTCAAACTGGAAATCTAGTCATGATTCTTGTAGAAGAGAATTAACCACATGAACAAGCAGAAATGCTCATACACATTCAAAATCAAAAACAAATACTGCTCTCTCAAAGAATCAAAACCATGCATTCATTACTAATTCTCAGACTCATCTAGCCTCAGCAACCCTCAAAACCTCAAACCCTAAACCTTTATTAAAACTATATCTCCTCCTAATCCTTACCTCCATCTCCACTTCTTCTTCATCACTATCTGATCTGCATCTTTCTTTTCCGGAGCCTCTTTCTCTTCCACTGCTCTCCCGCTTTCGCCTAGTAACGTAATATACTGTTCTTCTCGTGCCTTCAGCTCTATCTTTATGTTTGTCTTTATCTATACCTCTATCTTTTTCCCTTTCTCTAGAGCTTGATCTAGACACTAGGCGAGGAATACTCCTCCTTACATAACTGACTCTTTCTGTGCTCTTCTCTCTTTCTCTACTTCTTCCTCTCGCTCCGCTATCTCCAAGCCTATTTCTATCCATATATTTAAACACTCTTTCGCCTTCCCTTACCTTAAAAACAGGTTTCGGTTTTGGTGATGGGACCCGGGTTATATATTCATATTCCACCACTCTTTCCCTCTTTCTACTTCTTTCACCTCTACTCCCTGTTCTCGTGCCCCCCTTTCCCAGCCCGGCCCTGACCTAATAAAATCTTCATAATAAGCTGTAGGTGTCCTATCTCTTACCCCCACATTTTTTTCTCGGCTTCGGCCTCTGCTTCCTTCTCTCTCACAGGCCCTCTGACGACAACAACACCGTTCACCATCATCCCGTATCTTACAACAAACCCTAGAATCTCTGCCCCTTTTACCCTCAGACCTCCCATCACCAACACAAACTCGTACCGTACTTGCTGCGGCGATTGGAACTGGTGGTGTCGGAGTATAATAATAATATTCCTCATACCCGCCAGGCCCCCCAGAATCCCTATATCGGTGTCTTCCCGGACTATAATATCGCGAAGCCGGTATAAATGTGCTACATGGACTATAGATATATCGCCCCGTAGCAGAATTACACGAAATCGATATATCGACCTCTAACTCCCTCCTTCTCGAGTCTGGATGCCGTATTGAGCGTGGAGTTGTTGCGGAGGAGGAAGAGGATGATGACGTCGTTCTCTCCGTGGTGTATCTCTGTATTTTGATGTTGATCTCGATCTCGATCTTGATGATGAATAATAATGTCCGGATCTTGAAGGGGAACGATAAATGGGTGTTACATGGGTCTCTATCGTTCGAGACATAGTTTTAAGAAGATAGTTCCAGCGATTAACTCTTGAAATTTGAAGTTTGATAGAAGATGTATAGGGATTGAGAAAAGAAAAGAAAGAGAAAGAACCAAGGTGGGAGGTGGGAGATATCGGTATCGGAAGTGGTTCGATTGGTGGAAGTGAATAATTAGACTATGAAGCGGTCAAAATGTGATATACGCGTAATAGTGTAAAAAAGTATGGATATTGTAATATACTGGTTCTTGGTGCTTCAGAGCAGCGAAGGAGTGACTGAGATGGATGAAGATCCATACGAATTTGGTACCTAGTGCCTACAAACGCTTGCTTTTTCTAGATATTTGGAGTTGCATAATCATCTCGAAGTAGCAATTCTAAGACATTAATGAGTTTCTATACAAATCGCATTGAAAGATGGATGTTATTGTAGTTTTCCTGAGGAGATATATAATTGAACATATGACAGGAGTATTTATGAGCACCAGCCAAAATATGCGCAACTAGCCCTGTGAAGCAAAAGAGATCTTACCCGAAAGAAATCCCAAAACAACACCCACGAAAGAAAGAATAAGAATTCAAACTTGTCCAACAATATACACAGTACACATCCCCCACTCCTCAGCCCTCAGACGCATACATCCTAGCTCGATACCCATTGATCCCTCTATGGCTATCACATTCCTAGCTAAACGTTGACCCTCTTCAATTTAACCCGCAACTCCGGGCTCCGCCAAGTCGTAAACATCTTACTCCTCTCCAACCAAGTGCTAATTTCTTTGCCTCCCTCCAAATCAAAACTCCAAACAACATTTGCAATCAAGGTTCTTATTTCCGCATATGCCAAATTCTTACCTATACAATTTGAAGGACCCAAACTAAAAGGCTTTTTTGCCTTTTTATCATCATTTTCAAAGATTTTAGGATCGGCAAGCTTCATATCTGGAAATGCAGTTCGGAGTTCTTCGACATCTTGGGAACTGAGCCAGCGTTCGGGATGGAATTCCTCTGCTAAGTGAAAATTTTTGGGAGAATGATGAGCAGCCCAGTAGCTGACGCCGACAATTGCTCCAGCGGGAACGAATCTTCCGGCGACAATCCCTCCATCTTCAGGCACTACGCGAGGCAAAGTGCCGGGGCCGGGTGGATAGATGCGGAGAGCTTCATCGACGACTGCGCCGAGGTATTTGCATGCAGCGAGGGCGTTGAGAGTAATGTCTTTTTGGGTCTTGAAGGCGCTTCTTAATTCGATTGTCAAATTTTGAAGGGCTGTTGGTGTTTGAAGAAGAAAGTATGTTAAGCCGTTGAGAAGAGTTGCGGTCTTAATCGTATTAGTACCGTTTGAAACAAATCAAGGAATGAGGGAATATATACCGTTTCACCACCAGCGATAATCAAAACGCTTGCATTTTCCCGGATCTCATCAAGGGTCATCCCTTTATCCGTATCATTGTGCTTCAGGATAAAACTCATGAAATCTGGTCTATCTTGCGCACTATTCATTCTTCGCTCCGCTTTGGCGCCCGCGAGCTTTCTGTGCTCATTAAATCCATTTAATAGGCTACTTGGAATCAAAAGACGAAAGAGGAAGCGAACAAATGGGTAATGTGCTAACTCATTCACTATAAAGTCAATGCTAAGAACTTGTTTAATTATCTCGATCCATGGGTGCATTTGTCCAGTTTCGACACATTTGAAAGATTCTCCAAATGCGAGATCGCCGATTAGATCAAAGGTGGTATAAGTGTACCATTCACCTAGATCGATGCTATTATCCGAGGTGAGAGAAGAGAATTTGATGAGTCCAGAAATGAATTCTCGGGCATACTCTTGGATGAGGGGTTCCTGAGCTACGAGGGCTTTGTCGGAAAAAGCGTGCGTTTGAACACGACGTAATCTTCGATGGTTTTCTCCCGAAGAGTTCGCTCTTTCATCACAAATGTCAGCGCTTCAAATTTAGTTTTAGATGAGGTGGATGACTCACATATGTATTGGTTGATTTGGACCAGGTCCTCGTTCAGTCAGATCTTTATCAAAATTCTTCTTGTGGTGCCCTTTTACAAAACCATAAATATCCTCGAAGGCTTCAGACGTGTTGTATTGTAGATAGTGGGGAGCAATTCTAACTACATCACCATATTGATCATGAAGCTCTTTAATCTTCTGTGGAAGATTCCCCTTGATCTTGTAATAAGTAATGGGAAATCTACAAACTACCCATAGTTTCGGTCCTGGGTATGATTTCAATGGATGGAAAAAGAGGTTATAAATGGCATAACTGAGAAGATAGAATGAGGATGCAGCAGCAGCTACTACTACTACGTTACCGATGGAATACATTTTTGAACCACTGGAGCTCGAGTTGCTTGAATAATAATTGCTTTATGAGCTGGAACACCGTCGACTTATGTACCGTATAAACTCAGCAACTTCGTAACATACTAAGTCTATTTCGGGATAAGGTTTTTCGGTTCAGTAGAAAGCTATACTCATTTTGGGATTAACTTGATATCAAATTCAAAAATGGGGGTAATCAACTGTATAGAGCAGGATTCGTTTTATTCGATTTGATTTTTGATTAATCAAAGGCGATAATTATAATTATTGATATTATATATAATTTCAATAAATTGAAATAAAATATAATATATAAATAATATTATAAAATTTCAAAAAATTATATTTATAAATAAGAAAGTTATAAAAATTGATTTTCGTCATTTTTGATATGAAAAGATGGCCGAAAAGTGGGGTACTAGACTTATTCTATTGAATACCTGCAAATCATCTGGTTGATTGTATTTAAGGTTGGAGATTGACGGTATCGAGAACAATTGGACAGATTGAGGTTTTGAATTATTCCATTATAGAAGCTTTTCTATTTCATCAGGCCAATGCAATATTTCCTCAAGAATAACGGCTTAGAAAACTTGGTCTGTGATAGTATTGTAGTTTCAGTCATATGTCTATATAGCATTATATCGATCGTTTCTCCACAGCTTAGTCCAGTAGAGATATTGAAGCAAAATTAATGTCATTTTAACACTGTAGAGATTTAGAATTCTAAAAACTCTAAAATAAACATTTTAAATAATTATATTATAGTAAAAAGAGAGTCTCAAACTATTATATAATAATAAAACAAGTATTTTAATTAATCAAATAAAATAGAATAATAATTTTAAAGATTATAATATCTTAAAGTTTGAATTCTAAAGAAAGAATCCAGGGATTAATATTCTAAAATGAATAATTTAAAAAATTGAATTATATAATAAATAATATAGATAATTATATTATTCAAATTATTCTTTATATAATAAATAATATAAATAATTGAATTATTTCAATTATTCTTAAAATAAAATTAATATATAATTAATAGTTATTTTATAATATAAAAGCTTTATACTCAATTTAATTATCCATTAGTTTATTTATATTCTATTTAATCTAATAACGATTTTATTTTCAAATGAATATCAATAATATAACCTTAACCTACAACTATTGTAAAGAAATGAGGTGCCAGGGGCCCGGCACGGGCCAACTAGATTAGCCGGCAGGTGACCGTAGGTCACCTGCCAGCCCGAATAGGGCTAGTGGTAACCCTACGGGTTATATAAACAACCTGTAGGGTTGTACAATAAAAAACAGTGAAACCAATTCTTCTAAATCTGATTTAATAACTCTGTGATTCTTCACAACTATCAACTAGATAAACCTAAGACAATCGCTGCCCGATAGTACCGGAACGTTACAGTATGCTAGGGTTCCGAACTCTAGCGTTCGTACAAGGGCGGCCACCGAGCGGTCACCGCTCGGAGTTTAGTCGAGCAGGTGTGGGCCCTATAGAGGGCCGATCCATGTGATCGGGCCTAGACCCTGTAACATTTATATTGAATAAGTTTTTATCTTGAAATTTTTATTATAAATTCATTTTTTATATAATAATAAACTTTAAACAGTTTGAGTTTTTTACAATTTTATTAATTGAGATATTAATAATTAAAATTTTTAATTTTTAATTTATATTTAATTTATTATCAACTTGTCAATACTATAACCTTATTATATATAAGGTTTACTTAGTGAGTGATAGAAAATAAGAAACTTGTTTAAGTGAGTCACGATCCTGATAATTTGACTGGTTTAAAATACCCCGGTAAATACCCGGTAAATACTCTGGTAAATAATCAAATAAAAAGCTTGGTATAAGCCTTACAATTTTAGATAAATCTGACTTGGAGCTTTTTTTAATTCAATTTTATTGAAATCATTCAATTTTAAAATCATTCAATTTATAATAATAATAATAATAATAATAATAATAATAATAATAATAATAAATATTATAAACAATATAAAATATTATTATTAATATTATTATTTTTAAAAAATTTAATTTCCAATTATCAAAAACAAATCGAAATTCTATTTGTATTATAATATTGTAAGAAAGTTAGAATTATAAATCAAATATATAGAGGTTTTTAACCAATCAATCATATAACCTTTTGTAGTTAGATATAAAAGAAGAGCTTTTACTTCTTCTTTGAATATAATCAATCTTTTATATATATATATTTGAATCTATATAATATCAACCCTAAAATCATTATAAACTTTGTTTTCTTTATAAGTGATATATTACAATATAATCTAATTCAACTTTCTTTTCCAATTCCCTCTTTATAATATATTATCAGGATGTATATATCTCGACCTACTACTTTTACAATATATAGTCAATATGTAAATTTATTATAAACTTTTTAAAACTTAAATTTTTATTAGACTTTCTCAAAAAGCCAGGGGTCCGAGGGGCGCAGGCCCCTGGTATTATATTATATTCAATCAAATAAAATCAAATTCAAATCTTTATAAATAAATTTTATTTAATTTTATAAATCTAATATTTTTCTTTCAAAATATGTAATTATTTGATTGAAAAAGTTTTAAATTATAAGTATTTGTTAGATTGTACAGTATAAATTAATTGTAGGTTTTAAAGAGTATAAAAAATAACTATAAGAAGTGTAGTGAATCTATTATTATTTTTAATTTTGAAAAGACTGAAGTCAAAGCTCGTTATACCAGGGGCCTGCGCCCCCCGGACCCCTGGCTTTTCGAGAAAGTCTAATGAAAATTTAAGTTTTAAAAAGTTTATAATAAATTCAAATATTGAATATATATCAAGGTGCAGATAGAATATTAGTTTGTTTTTGATAATTGAAAATTAATATATTTTTTTTAAAAATAATAATAATACATTATATTATTATTTATTGTTTATTACTATTATTATTATTTTGAGTTGAATTAAATGATTTAAATAATTTCAATTGAATTGTAAATTGAGTTAAATGATTTCAATAGAGATGAAAATATTTTCAAGTCAGATTTGTCTGAGGTTGTAAGGCTTGTTTATGTCAAGCTTTTTGTTAGATTTATTTACCGGGGTATTTTAGACCAATCAGATTATCACGATCGCGACTCACTTAAACGAGTTTCTTATTTTCTACTATTTATATCAAGTAAATCTTATATACAACAAGGTTTTAGTATCGGCAAACTGACAATTAATCTTTGAATATTAAATAAAATAGATAATTAATCTATCTAATCTATCTTTTCAAATAATTATTTAATTTATTTAATCTATTTAATATTATATAATTTGATTTTTCAGACTATTTGTTTCAAAACATTAATTCTAAGATCCTTTTCTTAAAACTCAAATCTCAGGATATTATAATCTTTAAAACTATTGTTCTATTTTATTTTTATATAATGATCTGAGAGCTTTCCTTTTATTATATTATAATTGTTTAAAATATTTACTTTAAAGTTTTTAGAATCTTTATTATATATAATAGAAGTCGATAGTTAAATCTCTTATATCTATACTATTATTATAATATAGATTCATAATAGAAATTTTATTAAAAAAACATCAAACTTAATTATAATAATAAATATATTATCTAGGAAACACCCAACTACACTCTTTAAAAATCCTTGTTTAAGTACTCAATTAATATATCACAAGGCTTTAAAACAGATTAATATAAAAAAAAGACTATCTTGATACCTCTCTCATTCACAGCTCACATCATGTATTATATATATATAAACACAGAGATTAGTTTAATTTTTTTTGTACAAGATGACTTATCTGCGAGTAATGTAAATCATGAACCGCTAAGTATTACTGATAGTAGTTGCTCCTAGCTAATTATAGGTTGATATAACTAAACGCCTCACCAACTTTGACTCGGTGCTAAAAGTTGCTAGTTAACAAAGAGTTCATTTTATAATCTTACCTCGAGTTTTAACATTATAACATGAATTTTAGTTAGGTATTTGAGGGTCGGGGAGGAAATGGGGTGGGGTTTGTTGTTGTTGGGTGGGTGTTAAAGGAGTAATTATACTTCACGTGCTACTACTTCGACTGAAAAGCTAAATGTGTAGTTTCCAGCGTTGAATCGGCTGGAAGAGCGGAGATAAGGGAACAAAGAAGAATGAGGAATTCGAATGAGCCTCATTTTTTGCCAATGTTTGAAGAGAAGGAGAGATACAGAAAGAAATACAGTAGAGTCTTGCAAGGAAAGAAAAGAAAGAGCTTTGCCTCTTGTCATTCTTGCTTTGCGCTTTCCTCCATCTCACAAAAACTCCCTGTTATTCTACTTATTTTCTCTGACATAGAGGTTCCCTTCATCTGTTTCTACTCTATCATTTCTACTTTCACTTCTCACAATACCGTTCTCAGCCGTGATAACCTTACGGGCTGGTATTTTCCATTTAAACCACCGAAGTTAATCTGCTAAATCCAATCTAATCTCATTTTTCAAAAAAACACGATTCGGCCCAACACTGGAAAATTTCCTGTTACATCCTGTAGTATAAGGAAGTAAGTGTGCTATTATCCACTGGCCGCTGTCCAGCCAAGTGGCTTTTGTCCCTACGGTATATACTTACTAACATCATTATCCACGCATCAGTTTGTTGTTTCTACCGAATCGCAATCCAATTTACTATCCGCCCATAGTCGGTAAACCAAATCTGTCTAAGTTTCCTACTGTAGATCACTTTCTGCTGTATTAGCAAACGTGTTAAAAGAGGCACTTTGCTTTTGTAAATCTCATATCTATCTCCCTTGTAAAACACACAACTATCTTCAAGCCCAATTTGCGTTCAAGAACAACAACTTCCTACTCTAATTTGCCTTTATTTTGAGAATAAGACAAAGAGATTCTTGAGTTTTGCTGGTTGTCTAGCATGACAATGGAGAGCCAATCTGAGCGAAAATGCTTAGTAAAGGTTTCACCGGAGGAAAGAAGTTCCCAAAAATCCACATCAAAGAGAAGAAGATCACAAGATTCCGAAGTTAGTATTATTAACTTATCAAGGATATTGTATCTGCTCTAGAATGTTCAAGCCGGCGCCCATCTTCCTTGTTCCACATCTTCTGTCCTACAACTAGGCTCACCGCATCTTCTAGAAACTATACTAACACTTAATACTTTTGCTACAGGATGGAACAAACACTAGTAACTCCAATCGGCGCAAGAGGGCGCTCACCATAGATCCATCCACATTTATGAATTCAAATCCAGCAGAAAAACAGTATCTAGAATTGCAAGCATGTTCCAAAACCTTTGACAGAGATTTCAAAAAGCTCGCCGCAATTGACAACATCATAGAGGATGTCCTTGACAAACATCGTAAGCTGTTAGTGAGTGTTACTATTCAAGCAATGCCACGAATATCAACGCTAATATTTGTCGCCTTTAGGATGATAACATGACCAACTTCAGAAATGATTTCCCACATATGACTGAATTTGTGTGGCGTGACTTCTTGAAAGCTGCATCAAACAATCAACTTCTTGACCAGCTAGATGGCTGTCGCAGGGAGAACGAGATTATTTGCATGGATTCCCGGAAGAAGCTTGCGGAGATGAGTGGGAATTTAAAGAATGTTCGTTTATCACTTGACTATACAATATGAGTACATTTACTGACATCGATCAGGAGTACCCGAACTTTAAGTCTCAAGACTATAACATTTATGTTGCCAGTCATGCAGATTCCGCTATTACTGATAACGAGCAATTGGCTGCATTCTTCGCAAATCGTTCGCCCAAGGATGTTGCCAAGGACTACAAGAAGTTGCCGAGATTCAGAATAACAAGGTGTGAGGAGATCCATTCTAGAGCTGAGCTTCCTCCGGCATATAGAGCTTCGCTCGAGCGTGCACGACGATTTCCCGACCATCTCGGTCTCATCTCATATGACACCGCAGGGGTTATACATAAGATAAGGAATACACAAAGTAGAAGGGACAACGACAAATTTTGCGTCACCTTGGATGATATTTGGATCTATAATGAGACGAGGAAAAAATATGAGCCGCATCCAAATCAACAGATCTTCCACAGTGCTTTTCAGCTCGAGTACTATCATTTGCAAAGGAGAAAAATAGTCTATGTCGAAATTTCAGAAGAAGACCTGCCAAAGACAAGTCGCTCAACACAAATTTAAATCCTCCAAACCATTCAAATTCATCTCAGTAATTGGACTACGAAATCACTAGAGAACATGGGTAACTCGGGTTGATCATCTGACTTAGGGGATATTTCGAGAAAATGCCGTCGAGCTCGAGCTACCGTTTCAGACACAAGGAAGCGTGGCGAAAGTATGGTGTCTTTCATTTGACTTCTCGATGCCACGAATTACCAAAAAAAAGGGTAAAATAAAGCCCAAATCATTATTAGAAAAGATGACACAATACCAACCGCAATATTTTTGAGCAACTTTCCGTGTCAGAGACTGCCGGCGAATATCAATCAAGTCAGTATTACGTCGAAGGATCATTGGGCAAGGGAGCAAGATTGATGATGTCTGGAATCCATAATGTCGGCCATTCGAACATGAAAGATCACCTCACCATCACCTGCGTTCTCTGAGCTACTCACCACACACACACACACTCGACGACGGTTCGGTTTGTGTTTTCTTTTTATGCGTGTCGAATTTAAGATCAGATTTGCAGTTGAGACGGAGTTTGTCTAGTTCGTAGTTACATTTCTTTTGCACGATGAATTTTATGGCAGCTTCTGTCAGGCGGGGTCTGCTTTGCGATCGACTTGTACTTTCCGGCTCGCACTAGTTTAGCAATATCATACTAAGAAAATGTAACTCAGTTTCGTGCGCAAATATGATGTAGTAGGGACTAGGCTGGGTATTCGTCAATATTTGTGTTTTTGATTTGTGAGGCTATTACTGTCTACTGCACGATCTATCCTTTTCGTGATTTTGACTTCGGTGCAATGATTTCTATTTCCTGTGAAATGACAGGAACTCTAGCGCGTTTCCAATGGGGGATAGCAACACGATAATAGTATGGGATACTGACTATTCACAACTTGATCCGACGAGAACCCCCGGTTGCGTTGTCCTGCTTCACGACGGGAGACTGCTTAAACAACGATTTGTACCGAGTATTTGTTTGAATTCGTGCGTAACTGAAGGGCTGGGAGATCAAGGTTTTGAGGAATCTTGGCTTAACCTACCAAGTTCCTTTCGCAGATATGTTAAACTCATCGATAAAAACCCTCCCTGATCTTCTCCCCAGTCCATGTCGTGTCCCCCCCCGACTCCCGGGCCTGCAGCTCTGGAATCCAGACGCGTAACTGAACTTAGTTTTGAGGTATTCTGAACTATCAAGTAGTTCTCATATCCAGAAATAACTGAACGTTATCCCTCTTTCGAGAATCGTACTCTCGCTTCTCCTTTTCCGTTTTCTGCTCCTCGGCCTACTTTCCGAGTGGAAAACAGGGAATATTAAATATACAAGCAAAGGACAATCTTTCGTCGGCCGGCTTGTGAAGTCCCTTAATACCACAATTAAACACCACAGAACTCCAAGCCCCTTCCCGTCAGATGAAGCTTTCTGCCCCCAATTCAAGATAAGTGAGCAGGAGCAGGGCACATGTAATCTATTTTAGCCATGTTTATCTTGTGATTTTCACCCACCGGATACATCACTTTCGCTCATAAATTGAAGCGAAGATAAAACATAGCTAAGTAAAGAAGAAGAAGAAGAATTCGTTTGAGTATCATTTTCCATTTTGTATCGCTGATTTGGTATAGAAGAAAATTAAACTGGAGGGTGGAGGGATTTCGAAAACTGGCAGGTATTAGACGTTTTACTTGGACGATGAATTGAAGATTGATATAGTATAATATGAAGGTTTTCAGCGTCAAGCTGTGTTGTCTAGTTAGTAGATTGTAAAGCCGGGCTCTCGGTCATATTGGACTACCTTATGACCTCTACAACTTTCCTGTCACTGGGACCAAACATCCAGTGCAGTCAATGGTAAACGCGGATACTTATCTCCTTTTTTTTTTGTAAGAAAGATAAATTTTGACACCAACACTAGATGTAGGTATGACTGATATCTGTAATTTTGTGAAGCTTATACCAAAGCCTGACGTCTCCAGCTTGGATCAAACACCCCATTGACTCTCCATACATGTTCCACCTAACTCCATATATTATATCCTCAGAAATTCTTATTTCTTTAATTAACTCCGCAGCAAACCACAAGAATACAGGGTTCTTCACCAGGAGGACCAGACAACTCTGTCAGGTTATGATGATATGAACATGTCCCATCTGCTTCACTTATTTAACATAGAATCCCCACTGCATCCACATCCAAATCAACGTCGCGGTAGATACCGCCGCTGGCCCTGCCAATCCCTTCCCCATCTTCGCAGTACCGAACACCAACCACTCACCCATAAAATGTAACCAGGCAACAATAAACGTCGCGTACCCCAATTGATATATTTGTGGATTATTGATGTGGTATGCAGCCTGAAGACGCACAATCGCGGTGATGAGAGTCCATGTCCCGAATGTGCGAGAAGAAAGAGGTGTCGCGGAGGTGGTCGGAGGGTAGGATTGAGAGGTGCTTTTGCTGAGAGGAGTGTTGGATTTAGGAATTGCGTTGTAGATCTGGGAGTTAAAGTGGAGAGTGAAGTAGCATTGAACTGTATTGAAGAGGGACGTTATGGAGATCTGGAGAAGTGATGGGGTTAGTCCAGGATTTATGTACAAGGACAGTGAGTAATACTCACGAAGAGAAGCCACTGCGGGAGTACACCTTCATGTTGAGGTAGATAGCTGGTGAGGGTAGTGAGGAAACCCATATTGCGTGGGTATATTTGAAAATATGATTTCTGATGGAATTGGAGATGTATAACGGTATGTATATGTGGTGGTGATTAGGTAAATGTTATATTATCGATCAATATTATCAAATAGATCTCGAACATTTTATATGCAATATGAAGCATGAAGTATGAAGTGTGGATGGAGTGAAGAATAGATAAACAAAAATAAAAAAGTTCAGCCTCGTACAAGGGCTCGGAACTGGTTCCCGTCCCGTGTTATCGACCAATAAATAAATTTACTTATTTTGGTAAAGTTACCTTGCTCCTGCCAATAAGTGAGAAGAGAGCTCTTGTCTACTGGGTACTAAGTGAATAGCTAGCTAGCAGCTAATCTAATCTCAACATTTATCCCCTCCCTCCTCTCCTCCCTCCTCTCCTCCCTCTTCACAACAAGAAAGTTCCCCCACCTCCACCAATTCACACCAATTCCTTCCCATTCATTGTCAATTGACAAAATGGTTCTCGATACTATTCTGTCATATGTGCCAAAAGTTGTCCTCACCGGGCTTGCTGGTATTGGAGCTTTCATAGTCGCTGGAAAAGTCATCAGCTATATCCGGCTTTTGTTAAGTCTATTCGTCCTATCCGGAAAAAATGTAAGGATCCTTGATAAATTCATAAGCCAACTAACTGTTTGAGTCGGGATTAATTCTGTATGGTTGGCTAATCAAGACAATAACAGCTTCGTACCTATGGAAAGAAGGGAACTTGGGCAGTAGTAACTGGAGCTTCTGATGGCCTCGGCAAAGAATATGCAATTCAACTTGCCCAGAAAGGCTTCAATATTGTTCTCATCTCCCGCACCGAATCAAAACTTCAAACCCTTGCCTCCGAGATCCAAACCAAATATGCTGGTTCAAATACTCAGACAAAGATTCTTGCAATGGATTTTGCTGCAAACAGGGATGAGGATTATGCAAAATTGAAGGCTCTTGTTGATGGACTTGATGTAGGAATCTTAGTCAATAATGTTGGACAGAGTCACAGCATTCCAGTTCCATTTATTCAAACTCCAAAGGGGGAGATGAGGGATATTATCACCATCAACTGCATAGGTACACTTCGAGTTACTCAAATTGTAGCACCCGGAATGGTTCAACGCAAACGAGGATTGATTTTGACCATGGGTTCATTTGGTGGATGGTTACCTACTCCTTTACTGGCCACCTATTCTGGAAGCAAGGCATTCTTACAACAATGGTCAACATCTCTCGGAGGTGAACTTGAGGGTACAGGCGTCGACGTAGAGTTGGTATTGAGCTACCTCGTTACAACCGCAATGAGCAAGATTCGACGTACCAGCATGTTTATACCAAATCCAAGAACATTTGTCAAGACTACTTTGGCCAAGGTTGGTAGAAGTGGAGGTGCTCAGAAGATTGCTTATACAAGTACACCATTCTGGGGCCATGCGTTAATGCAGTGGTGGTTGGAGA
This sequence comes from Sclerotinia trifoliorum, assembly GCA_905066765.1. Taxonomy (NCBI): domain Eukaryota; kingdom Fungi; phylum Ascomycota; class Leotiomycetes; order Helotiales; family Sclerotiniaceae; genus Sclerotinia; species Sclerotinia trifoliorum. The sequence goes on from CAJHIA010000020.1 coordinate 133,346, forward strand.
ATACGTTGGGTGTTGGAGGATCTTTTGTGGTTAACCAAAATAAGGTTATGCATCAGAGTATCAGGACCAGAGCCTTAAAAAAGGCTGAAAGGGATGCTAAGAAGGCCTGAGTTCGATAAGCAATCCCTTCTTTACTGGATGGGAAGTCATGATGCAGTGGAGCGCTGGAGACACGGTAAGGGATGAGCTACCCAAATTGTTATATACGCGCTGCATATGCTAAGAATCTTGTGGTAGATCGAAGAAGTATTATGATGATGAGGAGGGACTCACGAGAACCATTAGATTATATATCTGATCTGATTACTCGAGGGCAAGAAGCTAAAACAATGGATGTCCATCATGGATTACGCGGTTATGCTGTTGCAGACTGGGTATGCAATACAAAAATCAATAGAAAGGCACGGCTAGACATAATAATTATTCACGGCCACTTGTTACTGTACTGATTACTTGTAGAGTGAATTGCAGGAAACCTTTCTCACTCGGGAGTAAAGGATCACTAACATTTTGTGCAGATACATCTCCCTCTGCCATCTCTCGTCTTCACTTTGATACCTCTTGCATCCATTTTTGTCTTTTTTTTTTTAAATATTCCAAACCTTGGAAAACTCGATCGGCTTCTCATTGTTTTTTGCTTTCCATATCACGTGACTCAATAAATATTTACCCTGGAAGCTTCGACCGCGTCGCGAGGCTCATCCAGAGAGTTGCAGCTCTAAACAGAAAAAAAGAACAGCTGCAGGTATAACAACCAGGACCTTGGCCTCGATCAACCTCGAATTTCACAGCCATTTTGCCTTCATCGCACAACTTCTAAAGATTATCCTATCATCACGACTCAATCGCTCTTTTCTTCATGAAGTTTTTTTAATCTTTAATTCCATCTTCTGCAGAATTCCTTCTCGCGACAGCATTTATTTCGAGATTGGTTAATTGTCAGCCGGCAAAATAAAATAAAAGATGGCTCTTCCAGGGACACCACAAAGGCCTTTACCAGGTGCATATTTCATGACACCTGCTCCTCCGAGATTCATTCAACCTCCTCCACCGCAACCTCCTCTATTTCGACCACCGCAGCCGCATTCAACTCCACCTCGAGATGGTTCAATGCCTCCTCCAATTCAAGCTCAAATCATACCGCAACCCTTATCGCCTATATCGCGAGCTGCAAAAACCATCAATGAAGTCCTACAAAGAGAATCGAGCTTTCCCGACCTCGATAGTTATGTCAAGCGTGAGTGTACTGTACATTCTTTACATGAGATACAACTAACGGTTCCGCAGAGGGCATTTCTTCCGACTATGAACTTCCATCTCCTACCTCTGATCCTGCCTGGGTTCCTTTCCAAAAGATGAGAATGTACGATATTCCCGATACGATTTACGACCAATACAATAATGCTGCTTTTGGGACTTCAATGGGTCTTTTCGCCGAGTTAAATCATGCCTGGGCTGCTATCGACAATGCGCTATATCTATGGGACTATACAAGTCCAAATCCAACGCTACGAGGATTCGAAGATCAGCCAAACGGTATTAGAGCTGTGAAACTGGTTGTACCGCGCAGAGGAGTTTTCATTAGTGCTATTACGCATATCGTGGTGGTCGCAACCACTCAAGACATTATCTTGTTGGGTGTCGCAAATGCAGTGGATGAGCATGGAAATAGAACTCTGGAGCTTTACAGAACGGGCATGACGCTATCTATTAGAGGGCTCGATGTTACAGTAATTGAGGGATCAGCAGATACAGGGCGCATATTTTTTGCGGGAGGAGCTAACCAAGTCTACGAACTTACATATCAAAATGAAGATAAATGGTTTTCGAATAAAACGGGAAAGCTCAATCACACGACTCCTGGATACACGTCCTTGGTTCCCATACCTTGGGGTCGGACGACGACCGAGGTTGTAGTGGATATGGTTGTCGATGATTCCCGTCGCCTGTTATACACTCTTTCTTCCGAATCCACCATTCGAACATTCCACATGGATAGCGCTACTACTTTAACACAAGTTATTGAGAAGAAGCGACAAGATGTCTTGAGAGATATCTCACACATGATTTCCCCCACGCCTCTTTTGTCTTCTCATATGCGAATCGTCTCAATCAGTCCCATATCTGCAAGGGAAGGAATAAAGCTTCATCTTATGGCCACTACCACATCTGGATGTAGGATATTCCTCAGTGCAACTCGTGGTTATGCTTATGGTTTCCAAAGTGGTCAGGGTGCTCCGCAGAGTATGCAGGTTCAACACATTAGATTTCCACCCAGGCTTGATCGAGCTGGAAACAGATCTTATCCGGGACTTGAACCAGCGATTGAGACCAGCTCCGAAGCTTTAGCACATACACGGAAAGGTCTTAGATATCCTCCAGGTTTCTTCTTCTGCTTTGTTTCCAAGGAGACCCGTGATGGGAGCGACGCTCTTTTCCTGTCAGCCCCAGATACTGGTCGCATAGCAGCGCAAGCAAGAGATATGACCGTTCAACAAGGATTGCGATATTGCGAATCGGCATTTTGGCTCGAGATGGGTAGCCGTGCTGAGGCTATTGGCCTTGTGACGAAACCATTCGCTGCTTCAGAGCAACCCCTGGGCTTTGGAAATGAGCTTGCAACCCAGTATGACTTGCCTACTCCGGAAGTCGCTATTATGACAAACTCTGGAATTCATATCGTTCGACGCCGACGTCTTGTGGATATATTCGCCTCCGCAATTCGAAGTGGATTCGATGACGGAGAAACGGAGATTAAGAAGTTCATTCGGCAATATGGTAGAGGAGAGACAACTGCGACCGCCTTGGCCGTCGCATGTGGACAGGGTGGTGATGCTTCGATAGTTGGAGAGAGGAGGATAGTCGACCCAGACACGATCGAAGCTGCAAGAAGAGCATTCGTCGAACATGGTGGACGTGCATCTATGGACCAGAACATGGTTATCGAAGGACCTACCCAGGCAATTGAAAATGTACGACCTTCCTCGAGACACGACGGACTTGCCCTATACATGGCGAGATTGGTCCGTAGCCTTTGGAAATCTCCTGTTATAAAATTGGAGACAAGCAAACAAGTGCTTGCTATAAAGCCAAGAATTAGCAAAAAGAAGCTAGCTGCGGTTCAGGATGAGCTTATGAAATTGTCAAAATTCTTGGAGGACAACAAGACATTCATTGAAGGGTTGTCTGGACCCGAGGGTCTCAATCGCGTCACAAGTCAGCAAGAGGACGTTGCTCTGCAAGGCGAACATCAAGCATTGCATTCCTTACAAATCCTTAACACGAGCATTGTGGAAGGAATATCTTTCGTGCAAATGTTCTTCGAGGAACGAGTCGATGATATATGGGCTGCATTGGATGATACAGCGAAACAACAGCTTCGAGAACTAACATTCGAGTTATTGTTCTCTACTGCTAACGGGAAAAATTTGGCAAAGTTATTGGTGAAAGAGATCGTGAACCGCAACATTGCTCAAGGGTCAAATGTTGACACGGTCGCGGAAGCTCTTAGAAGACGCTGTGGCACTTTCTGTAGCCCTGATGATGTCATTATTTTCAGGGCTCAGGAGCAATTGCAACGAGCAACCAGCGTCGGCCCTTCAACTGATCACGGGAGAGCACTTCTCAATGAGAGTGTTCGATTGTTTCAGGAGGTCGCGGGTGTCCTATCCCATGACAATTTGTATAGCGCTTGTTCTCAATTTGCCGCCAACAAATTCTATGCTGGTGCCATCAGCCTGGCGTTACTTGTTGCCCGCGAATCCGATCGTGGAAACAAAGCTTTGTCGTGGCTTAATGATGGGAGACCTGCTGACGATCCTCGAGCAAGCTTCTTCAATTTTCGCAAGGTCTGTTACGACATTGTGAAGGGAATTCTGACTGCTGTCGACAACGACACTGGGAACGCACCAGAAATGGTCGATGGTAGACAATCCACTCCAGCTAGAATGCGCGAGGAAGCGCATCAAGTGGTTGATGACTCAGATGATGAGGTCTTTCAATATGATCTATTTGATTGGTACCTTGGACAGGGCTGGATGGAGAGAATCATTGCTACTGATTCGCCCTTCATCGTCAAATATCTTGAGCGAACTGCTAGCGAAAGCATGGAGAATTCGGATTTACTGTGGAGATACTACGTTCATCGAGAGGACTACTCTGCCGCTGCTGGTGTACAACTTACCTTGGCTAAGAGTGAACTTCCAATCACCTTGCAAAGAAGAATCGAATACTTGAGCAGAGCCAAAGCAAACGCTCAAACACAAGGTGGTGCGGTTCATAGACAAGCACGACAAATTATGTTACATGAGGCTGGCGAGCTACTCGACGTTGCTAATATTCAACATGAATTATTGCAACGTTTGAGAGCCGATATTAGGATTACTCAAGCACGAAAAGATAATGTAGTGGCCGACCTTGATGGTGCCATTCAACCACTCTCTGTCGTATGTTCACCTTACCTTGACATTTTGCTTATAACTGCTAACTTCTTCCAGCTTTTCAATGAATATGCTGACCAAGGCCAATACTATGATATCTGTCTTCAGATTTTTGCAGCAGCCAATCACCACAATCAGGCTGATATCAAAACTATGTGGGAACAACTTCTACAATTCACACAAGCCCGTGTAGAGGAAGAACCCAAGGCACAAAGCGAACATCCATATGAAGCTATTGTCAACATTATTCGGGAGATGTCGCAAAAGCTCTCTGGATACGAGATTGTCTTCTCTCCTAGTATCCTCATTCCCCTCGTCGAAACATATGCTGCTGAACATGAACACCCAGGTCCAATGAACTGGGTTCCAGATTTGTTCCTCAGCGTTTCGTTCGATCCTGACACGATCATCAATATTTTAGAAGGGATGTTCTACAATGAAGTCAATCCGTTCGTGGGGCCCAATAGGATAGTTCTTGCAAATCACATTGTTTATGTTGCGGAACAATGGTATGAGGATTGTCTTCGACACAACAAAAGGGTTTTTGGAGGGGAAGTGCAGAAAGACATGATTGGACAACTTTTGGCAGAGTTGAGTGCCGCCGCATATAGAGATGACCCAGTGGGAAGACAGAGGATCATGGAGTTGAGAAGGAGGATTGGGTTGGGAGGATTGCGATGAGCGAGTAGCCGGGATGGATAAATTATCGGTACGGAGACGAAAAGGGGAAAATTGTAATTGGAAATGAAAATGAGTGCAGGGAAATTTCTGACAATATCTCATTGCCATGAATGGCATCCGTGGGGAATAATTTGGGCATTGAAGCTTGGAGTTGGGGTGAACTTGTTTGTGTTCTTTTGATGCTAGGTGAAGGAAAGGAAAGGTTAGTCGAACTACCCTTCTCCGTCTGTTGACAGAGAATCGTATGTTTACGTCAAATGGAGCAGTTCCATGTGCGGATACAAGGATGTAGGGCTCGTGGATGGAAAACGCTGAAGATAGATGATTGATATGCTTTGTAACTTCTATATTAGAGATGGCCTGTGTTTGGTAATGATGATTCTTATAGTCAGTGGTGGAAAGTGAAAAGGGAGGGAAAAGTTTGGTCTAGTTAGTGTGTCGGTAGAGAAGGCTAAGAGAATGAAACTAAATAGATATCATGGTAGATAAAACGTACAATTTTTGACTGCTAATTGCTTTGCGATGGGTTAGTGCCATTTTTCTGGTAAAGTGACCCGTCTATTGTGTAAATACTAGTAGTATCATACGTACATCGCGCTTGTGAAATATACTAGTGCATTGTTGCTAATTGATAGTGGCAAGGTAACCTTAATACGTTATCCAAGCGAATGCCGCTACACGCAGAGGGGTTGAAACTAATAATCATTTTTGGGACGAGATATATGCTTTCTTCATCCTTTGAATAAGGAATCGATGTCTACTGTTCACCCATACGTCGCCATGCTTTAATTATCTATGATTGGTCTCAGGCCAAGATGAATTATTTCGCAGGCGTTCGCGATCGGTTTCTCTCTGGAGATAGGCGTGGGCCCATCTTAGAAGCAGAGCATAGTATATGGTGCACGTCTGAGGTCAAGAGAGCACTTGGTATTGGTAGATGATTTCGATCGTGGAGGATAGACGCAATTAGAGTTGATGACCGAAACCCCGTAAAAATGAAAGACATTGCCTATTACGAGTCTAAATCTAGCCGTGATCCATCAATTATTCATACGAGACTTTCGGTACTACTACCGGTTTTCCTAACTGGCTTCCCATTGCTTACAGATATGTTATCATGCCACTTCACTTCAGTTTCTGTCCTTACTGCAATACCCATCTGACCTTTGTGTGGCCCGTCTCCCTTTCCCTTACCACTCTCCTCATCAGTGATATCGCTCATTTTATCATAATCTCCCCCTATATCACCGGCCCCAATCTCTGTATGCGCCGTCCTCCTGCTCATTTCGTAACCTTCCGGTCGCCGACCTGTCCGTCCCTGTCCATTTCCTTCATTAGATCTTTTGGCACTGCGTGAACGACTACTTTCTCCAAATATTTTAGGGATGATGCGCATGATGATAGGTTTAAGTGCCGGTGCACAGGCGCAAACGAATGATAAGCCGACTTCGATGGTTGAAACACAGAACAAAGTGGAGTACGAGAGGTCTGCAGGTGGGTGTCGATCGAACGCATCGAGAAGGATTATGCGGATTATGCCAATTATGACAGTCCTGAAGTATTATGTCAGATACAACTGGATTTGCTCAAGTGATGGTAGGATTTGAACAAAACTTACACGAGACCAAATGATAAGATAGCAACAAGCATTATTTTTTGACCCCGGGGAATCTGCAAATTGTAGACAATCCAGGTTGGCATCCACAAAGCCAACACATCGGTCAAAACGCTAACACTGGCTGTGCCGGTAACAAAGTTCGCGAAATTCATGCACACAGCATCAGGGTACAGTTCAGGATACCAGTTTGCTGCAATGGGAACACAATGAAAAGTCGTGAGCAGAAATGTCACAACCATCATGATACCATTGAATATCAAAAGACCAATAATCGACAGTCTGACATCGGTTTTTTGCCCGGTAAGGCGGAGGAGGAAGAGGAGGATGGAGGTCTTTACGAGGGCCAAAATAGGATTATAAAGAAGTTCGGTCTAGAAATATTAGCAACGGAATGGTTAAGGATTTGTGTCAGAGACGAACCGCATAGCCATATTTTGCGCCAGGTACAGAGCTCCAATCCTTCGGAACGTCCCACATGTGAATCCCGATACAATTATATATTACCACTACTGTTTGTTAGACAGCCTCGTTGTGGGTTAGGAAGGCTATGAAGGATTGACTTTACCTTTGTATGAAGTATATGTCTCTGCCCAGTAAAGAATCTAGAATAAAGTTCAGTGAAAGATCTTGCTAGAAGCCATGACCAAGAGATCAAAGCATGCCCTAAGCCGAAATCCAATGACAACCCTGACGGCGTATCGATGGGTGTCCAAGATAATCCCTTGTTGGGTGCTCTTTCATGGCTAGAAACTGTAAGACTTACCATCGCAAAGCAAATGACCCAATCATCTGCACAATATTAGCAGTGTTCCATTCATGAGTGGGAATGTCCTGTAGCCTTTACTAACCTGCAGCAAATGATCTAGTCAGAGATCTACTATACAACCTTAAAGCAAGCGCAATCGTAGCAATAAAAGGAAACACGAAAATTATAGCGAATGCCTGGGCCTGACGGCTATCGTGGGGAAGATCCGCGATGTCAACAGCGCTCGTAGCCATATTTAGTCGTTAAACCAGCCACAAACTTTACTCTGGGGTTCATGTAAAGATAGTGGATGGAGAAGACGACGGACCACCCTCACTGACACGAATGAGAAGAGAAACAAGAATGAACATCAAATATGGGACCACACACGCCAGCGATGAAGACACCATTTATGTGGTAAATACAATCAGCAGAGGCAGATGAAAGCAAGAAAGGGTCCATTAGCACATGGCACTACAAGGATTGAAAAGTCTGAACTTGCGAAAATAAACCGAGTCAGAATATCAGTGCTGAAATGTTGATTGAGAGCGAGGATACTTGAAACGAGGCCATGAATTTCAGGGATTTTGACAGCCAACGATGCAGCTAATTGGGAACAATGGATTGATATGGTTGTCCGTCTAAGTCTGAACCATGAGACGAGTTAGGTGAACCACGACCTCATTATGGTATGAACGTTAAGCTATCTTCCTCCATGGAAGAGATGGATCTAGCTGATCTCCTTTATCGTACCATGCTGCTTCGAGGCCAAATTTGTTCTTTACCCAGGAGTTCGGCTGCGGAAAGGTAATTCCCGCACCGCAAGACAGGGTCACGCAACAAGGTCTTCTAAGTTGTGGAGTACTGTTTTTCTTCTTTGCATCACGATTTAAATTTGAAGCTCTGTTTGTGTAACAAAGGCCAAAAGTGGGAGGCAATGATGGGCATGGGTTAAGTGCAACCCCTATTTGTCTCGCATATTTTTATACCCATATACCAGGTACCTGCCGACTACGACGCTGTAAACATGCACTACTGTACATAGAGATGGCGTCCACATGGGAAGGTGTCACCTTACTTGCCGGTACTAGACTGGGAGAAAAGTCCACCAAATGAGCGCAACGGCGCGGGTGAGGGCGGGGTTGTATCTTCTTGTGTCTGTCCACATGGATGTAAGTAGGTATATATTCGATATCAATGTGTGATATCGAAGATGGTTATATTTGGCGGATCTAGTCAATCGTTCGACGATTCGACAGTGGAACACTCCCAGGAGTCAAAGGGTCTTAGCGTGGACTGCAGATTAATCTTCTAATATGTCAAGGGTTTACGCAACAAGTCGCCAATTAGGTTCAGTGGCGTCCCGAATCCGTTAGCAACAATATGCAGTTTGTTGAACCCTAAATTGGTTCCCTTTCTGTCTTCATACCCTTGGAAATGGGACAATTTGACCAATAATAACAATTATCTCCTAGCGTGCGGAGTTTTTTATACCTTCTGAACGCACGAGTTATCAATTAGCTTAGTTTATGATGGGGCTTCCCGCTACATGACAAAGCTAGTGGCGGGAAAGAGTCAGAACGTTGTGACGGAGTTTTTTCAAGAACTTACATTTTTATATATTTAACAAATAGTTTATTCATAGTTATATATCCGTTATTATTTGAGTATATTCGAAGTTTTAATATAAAAAACGGATTTCACCAATTTCTTTTTTTACATTTTGAATAACAGAAGTATATTTATTTGATATATTTTACAATCGAATGAATACAATTATTGTAACGTCATTACAGAGAGTATATCTTGACAAAGATTAGTCATACGTTGTTTAGGATATAATTGATAAACCCTTTGAAAGAGCCACTTGAAATATTCAATCAAAAAGTGTAAAACGGCCGATGTGAAAACAAAACTAGATCACGTCACGGTGCCCCGATTTTGTTTAAATCATACTCCATCCGATCCATCCTACGGAATTCTGTTGCATATTTGTGATGGCCTACTTCAATTCGTCCAGTTTCGACAACACAATGGGCTTTTCTATGCAACGCATTGAAGACCGTAGCGTACGTCCGCAAACCACCGGCCATTGGTGAATAAAGCTTATTCAGCGGTGGATACTTGGGAGCCGTGCTTCGTACATTAGATGAAGCCAGCAGAGGATCAATTTCAGCAATTTATAAGTTCCAGAATTAGCAAACTAATGTCCGGAAGGAATCGAATGTTGCGTGTGCACTTGAACCTTTAACGGAGCGAATAGAGAGTAGCATAGTAGCGACTAAAGCAATTGTCGTACAAAAGCAGTGATTCTGGTATCTACATGCGCGATACCCGGTAGACATGGCTAAAAAACGTGGTTAACACCGAACAAATCCATGCCGCAAATTCATTTGCGCTATGTATGCGGAGCGATATCTGCAGTGTTATGGAGTACAAATCCTGTACTCCGAATGTTCGGTCCACTATCTGCTAATTCTGCTCGGCTAAGTGGAGAATGCATCTAATAAAACCTCAATGAGTTCAAACTTGGACCACAGCACAAAAGTTATACCTCGCTTGATGGATACTGGGATCGGTGCTGGGTTGCGCAGTTCTTCCTGTACCTTGGAAGTACCCGTATTAATAATGCTTAGCTGTGTTTATCGCTCCACAAGACCCATATCCCCAATCTCAGTTTAGTTCTAGTCCTCAGATGCAGCGACCGGCCGACCAGGGCGCGGGGCGGATTCGGTGTCTTTTCAGGTGTCTGCGCCGAAAGTATCATTGGCCATTCGCGGCAAATTTATATTCTGTCCAAATGTTGTGATTTGTTCGATGCCGTACTGTCCGAAGTTTGAAGATGGCAAGATTTTAATCTATGATGAATCTCAATATACCTAGACTTCTCTATGGAAGTAATTTTCGTTAAATAGTTGGCTCCCATTCTCTCTATTCAAGAGCACGCCGCATTTCACATTCCAAGTCCTGAAAAGTTCATACATTCTCTTATCTAAAAAAAGAAAGTTAGTCTTGCATAATAGGTAAGTCTCTCTTAGATCCTTGAAATCTGCTTGCCATGTTTTGCCATTTTCGCTGATAAATTGTAGGCATGAAGAACTCGTTATCTTTAGCGGTAGCTGCCGCTGCCTTGGGTCTCGTTTCAGCTCAAAGCACAGTCTTGAACCCTGCTACAACCACGGTGGTTTCCACTTCTACACCATCTCTTTTCCCTAACGAAGTGGTTCAATTGACTGATGGTGTCCTCGACACCGTTGCTTCTGCCATTGCCAATGAATCTATATCAAATCTTTTTGCTTTTGACACTAATTCCACCGTCTCGAAACGAAAAACAAAAGTGTGCAAGCTTCTCCCTGGCGATGCATTGTGGCCTATTACTTTGATTTGGGATATTTTCGACATCCTCCTTGGTGGAGCTCTGATCAAAAGTACTCCTTTGGCTGCGGTCTGTTACCCAGATTGGCCAGAATATGATGCAACTAAATGTGCATCAGTCACAGCTGCTTGGTTAACTTCGGAACTCCAGTAAGTAGCTCAAGTCATTTTCAAGTCTCAACGAGTGCTAACTTTGACACAGTGAGGCCGATCCAACGTCAATTCAATTACCTCTCTACCAGGGTCGTAGTTGTATGCCTCCCGGATTTAATTACACGGACATTTGTGAACAAGGTGGTTATCCGACGTATGTCGTTAACGCCACAAATGTAGCACAAATTCAACTCGCTGTCAATTTCGCAAGAAATCTTGATATTTCCGTTGTCATTAAGAATACTGGTCACGACTTCAACGGTAAAGCATCTGGCAAGGGTGCACTCACCATATGGACTCATCATCTCAAAGATAAAGCTTATTACCCCAACTTCGTAGCTGCCAACGGTTACACTGGGCCTGCTATCAAGGTTGGTTCTGCCATTCTGGTACACGAGGCTTATGAATATGCCAAGACCTTGGGAGGAAGTGTAGTCGGCGGTGAAGCTGCCACTGTAGGAATGGGTGGTGGTTATATTGCTGGCGGGGGGCACTCACCTTTGAGCAGTATGTATGGTATGGGATCCGATCAAGTCTTGGCTATGGAGGTTGTTCTTGCCAATGGTAAATTTATCAGTTGCAATTCTAAAACCAACTCCGACGTCTTTTGGATGCTTCGCGGGGGCGGGGGTAGTACCATTGGTGTCGTAACATCTCTTACTGTCAAGTTACTCCCCAAACTCGAAACCACTACTGTTACTTTCAACTTCACCGTTGCAGACACCCCTGGCAATGACTCTTTCTGGGGAGGTATTCAAGCTTACATCGACAACGCTGAAGCCTTCGTTGATGCCGGTACTTATGGGTATTATTACCTTGGAGCTAGCGCCGTTGAAATTGGAACCGATGTCGGTGGTAGTGATGCTTACTACTTCCGTATGGAATCTTTCGTTGCACCAAACATGACCGTTGCTCAGACCCAAGCACTTCTCAAGCCATGGTTTGACGTCCTCGATAGCTTGAATATCACTTATACTCCTTGGTACAACCACGCCGATAACTTGTAAGTCATCACGAAACATCCTTTTCTTGTCTACCACCACAAACTGAAGATACTAACGCTCATTTCCAGCCATGATGCATGGTTTCCTTCTTTCCCCGAAGAATATGTCGGCACTGACGTTGTCAAAACCGCATCTCGCCTCATGCCTCGCTCTGTCTTTGCAGACGATGATCTTCGCAATCAAACATTCGCCGCTCACAGATCAGCTATTGAACAAGGCTTCTTCATCGCCGGCTTCCACGTTTCGGGAACCGGTATTGCAGTCAAGCCACCAACAGATTCCGCTGTTCTGCCTGCTTGGCGTGATGCCATCATGCACACCGTCGTTGGAGGTGAATTTGAGGCCACAAGCACCTGGGCTGAAATCGAAACCGTTACCTATGCCGTTACAAATTTCATGGATGTTTTCCGTGCCATTGCTCCCGACTCGGGCGCCTATATGTCAGAAGGTGATCTCATTGAACCTAATCAAACAGTCGCTTTCTACGGTACTAATTATGATGAGCTGTATGCGATGAAGCAAAGATATGACCCTACAGGCGTGTTTTTCGCCCTCACCGCTATTGGGTCCGTGGATTGGGAAATCCAGACGGTTGATGCTCTTCCCAATAGTTGGAATACGAACGGGAGACGTTGCCCGGTTTAAGAGATAGTGGTGGAGATTTTGTATAGAAACTTAAATTGTCTGTAAAGACTAGAAGAATACATAGCTAATGTTAATAATATTTCAATGATTTCGTTCCATCCTTCATCGGCGGTCGAGAGTTGAAGATTGTGTTTGCAACGAATGGTGACTATTTGGCAACATTTTCCTTTTTGTGAGTTTTATTTAGAAACCAGTATGAAAGACAGGAATATATAAGGACGAACAGTACTCAATCGACCAATATCAAGCTAAGATACCCGAAGCATCCCTTGGTTTAAAGCTTTTGAGTAGCCAGAGCATTAATTGGGGTTTTCATTTTAAGAAGGTGTAGAGGGGTTGAACAGGACAATGTTCAAGAGGGAGGAGCCAAAGAGCCAAAGAGCTAATGAGCCAATGCGAGCTTGGTTCTTTAAGGGTCAATATTATAAATTAGTACAGAATATCGAGGAATGAATTTAAGAAGTTTAATAAGCAAATGAAAATTACAAGCATCTACTCATATATAATTTTTGGATTACTTCGGGCTTGAAATACCTAATATATTAATAGGTGATATTATATACAATTATTTGATATAATACAGAATATTTGATGTAAGATATTTGATATTTTTTATAATACGTAAATTTGATGTGAGATTCTTTATATGCAAGTAATAAGATCTTACTTCCGCAAAACCCCGCACCCTCACCCCTCCATTCCGCTCACTCACTTACTGCACTACCACATCACAACATCACCATATCACAACATCACAACATCATTAACATCATCAGCATTCAACTCTACCATTTCACTTATTTTCCTTTACTTGCACCCCAAATTCTTCGAGCTGAATCCATAAAGCCAGCAATTGTTTTCCAACTAATCATTAATACACATTTCTAACAGTCAACGCACTAGCATATGCGCAGAATGTCTACCATCACTGTTGCAACCCTTCCCCGATTATCCTCAAAAGCTCTTTCGGATATCATTCTTTCTCACGCTTCTTCAAATCTCGATGCACTTTCTACACCGCAGAATCTAGCTATTATTGATGTGCGCGACGATGGTACGCCCCCTCCACCACTTTTTTCTTGTCATGCTTTGTGAATACTTTGACACCTTTAAATCTTGCATCTCACTGACTTCGACCTATTTTCTTTCAGATCACATTGGCGGTCACATAAAACATTCTACCCACGTTCCATCCTCCACCCTCGATTTCAAGATCCCAGAACTAGTTCGAAAACTCAAAGATAAAGATACGGTTGTGTTTCATTGTGCCTTGAGCCAGCAGAGAGGTCCAAGTGCTGCGTTGCGATATATTCGCGAAAGGGAGAGGCTGATGGGCGTCGGCGCCGGAGTCGTTGGAGCAGCTATGAAGAAGAATAAAGAGGAAACAGAGAAGAAAGCTGATGATGAGGAATGGGAGGATGTTGAAGATGGTTCCGATAAGAAAGAACAAAAGGTCTATGTGCTAGACAGAGGCTTCGTTGGATGGCAGGAGATATACGGTGAAGATTCACGTTTGACCGAAGGTTATAGGAAGGAGGTTTGGCAGGATGGCTATTGATATGATGTTCAGGGACCCACCTGATTAGTGCTCGTAATGAACACTTTCTCGCCCATCCATATTCAAGCCTGGAAAACGTGGATATGGGCATACATCTGCTATTATACAATGGATGGAGCGTTCCTTTTTGAGGGATTCATACTATATTCATCCCCCTCCCCCCCCACATCCAACCAAAAAAGACCTCTCTAATGCAAAGCCATCCTCTACTCAATTTCGAAGGAAAACTTGCAGGTGTAGAATATCTATCGCCGCCATCTCTACGTCCAACTCCTATACCTCCTCAACCATGTCCATTACCATTTGAATTGTTTGCGATTTCATGAAAGAGAGACGTAACCGTGGAGATGTCAGTACATATCTGCTGAAGAACATCTACCACATCCACATCTCGCTCATCCAGTTGAGGGAGATACAAGGCTTGCGATTGAGTGATTGGCATCTTGGAATATCCTTTCTCGATACTATCCTTTATGCACTCTCTAAGAAGATTAGTGAACCAACTATCCTGATGAACAACCACGCCTATGGCAGCGGAGAAGGCAGGAATTGAAGCAATGAGATGAATACGCTTTATGCAATCTGCAAGGGATCTGGCTGGTCCCCTTGGTGGTGCACCATGACGTTGGAAAGATTCATTCGCAAGCTGGGATAAAGGTTTCCTGGGGTTCCCAACTGCTGTTGTTTTAAATAGGTTCAAGAACATCAAGATCCTGTAAGATGTCTTACTAGCCTCGGATGTCTTCTCTAGACGATACCATGAAACCTCGGAAGGCTCATTGTAACATAGTCCAGGCTGTTCACCAAGCATCCATACAACGTTCAGGGTAATGGCTTCCTTGGTAATCATCTCCATAGCCTCATATGATACTTCAAAATCACTGATCAGGTACGCTATCAGAATATGATTCAGATTTGGGCATGATGACTCCGAGGTTCCGCCATTGATGAATTTATGAATGAAATCATTCGCAGATTCTACAATAGAGGGATCATCGATCGCAAGACAAATGAGGAGATAGAGTAGGTGAAAGTAAGACTCGATCGCTTTCTCCGAAGCATGCGCCGAGGTACTTTGAATGGTCTCTGTGTTTACATCGGAGGAATTGTTAGTGTTTCCTGAAGCATCCTTGATGAACTTCACCACCACATCATTCATGAAATGAAAAATCAGCTTGAAGGGCGGAATATGACCAAATCCCGCTGCTCTTTTGGTCAATCTCAGATGCCGGTCGGCCAACGGTTGTACCTTCTCTCAATGTCCTTCGGAAATTGGTAAAGGAAGCCAGTATTGGAATCCGATGCCTTGTACTGAACGCCGAACTTGATGTGTCCAAAACGCCTCGTGGGATATTAAATCAAACTCGGAAGAAACTGTCCCGTTGTGTATGCCTTCCCAAACCACCGCCACCCCAATTTCCAAGCTGGCTGTTTTGTAACCCTGCTTGGAGAGAAAACATTGCAGTTCCCGCTTGCGGATCAGTGTCATAGCTTGCAGCGAATTGTAAGCATTTTGCCCAATTTCTTGCAGTGGCTAATTTTGGAATGGACTCACTGCGCCACCATATCGGCTACTCTGTCTCAGGCCTTCCCAAGTAGCAAAAGGTCTTCGGTATCCAAGTTATCACAAATCAACAAGAGAACTTCATCTGGAAGTTCAGATTCTTGTATGCTTCCTTTGAGAGGATTTTTTGAACTTCTGGAAAATTTACCCTGCGGTTCTACCGTGTTGAGATCCATCGTCAAGGACCCATCACGAATTGGAATTTCATCATTCTCAGCAATATTGATAGCAAAGCGGCACTTTCCACAAAAGAAATTCGTCCTTCCATCGGCAGCCTTAGACCTCGCTCGATAGTCCTGCAAGTATACACGTCCCCTTCCATTGACTTGTTAGATTGCATCACTTGCAAAGAAGCTGAACAACTGAATTGCCAACCCTTTCAACGTGTAGGCTGGTGGAGTATTTAGTATGGAGGCGCAAATTTGCCCCCCCATGATGTTTGGATGAGATATATTAGAGTCCATATCGATATTTGGGGGCTGAATTGGATAGTCGGGGAGAAAGTCAACTCTCATATGTGGAGGCCCGTATCCTTCCACAGTGAGGATGAGGCAAGCGTGATTGAGATTCTCATCATCGACATGTAAGAATATGTTTGGATATGGTTTGGCTTGTAGTTCTGCAATGTCGAGGAGGAGGCGGCGACGCAGTGTTTCTGTCATGCTGACACGTATGCAAGTTTGTGGTTGATTATCGTCGAATTATTGAGGGAGGACAAATGTTTATAGAGAAATTGATGATTCTATTGTTCGTCGGCGTAAAATGAAAGTGATGAAAATTCGTAACCACAAATCGTCGTTGATGGTGAGTGACAAAGGGTGAATAGAGGGCAGGTGTCGATGATTCTGGGCTGCTCTTTCCAATCAACCAAGGTAAGAATTTACAAAACCTAATTGCCCGAGTAAATGGGAAACAGCGATCCTGATGCGACATGCGACATTCGTACGAAGATATATCAATAACCATGAAGAACTGGAAAATTGAGAAGGTATTCATTGTTCGGTGACACTGATAGAAATACAGGATATAAACACATCCACAAGTGTATCGTCTTCAACCTTGACCGTAAAACCATACGCACGGTGGCATTTTGAAGCGCGGTGATCCACGATTTGCATGACCCATTTAATGAACCAATTTCATTCATGCCTTTTGTCTCATGTTACCGCTGTGTAAGACTCTGTGCCTTCAGCTATTTAGGATTCTCTGCAACTGCCACAAACCTCGGTGGCAGTAAGATAGTTGTTCACTCCGTCCGTTGATTCCCTTTGGTGTACGGCACGCCAACCTGGAAAGATTATCATCATTTTCTTCGTTGAAAGCGAGGATACTTATCTTATATCAATTCTGAGGAGTGGATTCGATGGTTTATAGGAGACTAGATTTCGCGCACGAGTTCCAGAACTTACCGGTTGCTTCAATCCGCCCTCTTAGGTACATCTAGATACTGCGCAAATAGCCATGCAGCTTTGGGAGGCAGAGATGAAATTTATCTACCAATTAATGGGGCTCCTTCCAATATTTGGTTGCTGTGGAAGTTGCGCCTTGGGGCTGAAGAGTCTGAAGAAGTACCTTGCACAATCAAGGGTTCTCATGCCTCCCCCTTCTTTTTAGCGAATCCCACGACAAAAATCCATCGCGCGAAAATTGCCCAGGACAAGCTTCATTTGGGTTGGAAGAAATGAGGCCCAAAAATGACTCGAAGTCGAGAATTGAAGACTGAGGAGTGGCAAGCCTTTCGAAAATCAGGTTTGTAGACTTCGGTGTACATTTGACGAGCGGAGAGCAAATGGGAAAGGGGATGTCGATTGTCCCAGGAGAGGGAGAAATTCTTTTATGAAAGAACATTCAGAAACTTCATGAATGTTGACAACCATTGGAATTTTAGCATGAACACGAGAGGGAGTGTCTGTCCTGGCCTCTAAACTTTGGCGCTGAATACACATGTATGGAATGTGGCAAGAATTTTGAATTCTGGCAATTGGACTACATCATAGACTGGAGGTAGAGGTCATGACCACGCTTTATTAAAGAGCTCATATCAAATCGTGTTGGAAATTGACACCTATCATACACATTGGGAACTCTCTAGAAATGAATGGATAAGACAATCTTAAAATTGTGGTCGCCGTCTGGTGTTGAAAGAGATTTATGGCCGGATTCAATTCATTTTAAGCAGCAGAGAGGTACTAATGGATACCGAATCTAACATAAATCTCATAATAATCATGTGTCCGCATGATGGTAATGACGAAGCAGATCCAGCCATGTGCATGGCAGCCAAGCAAAATTAAAAGCAGTGCTACTCCCTCAGATTTCGCATTTGAACATGAGTTGAAACGACAGAAATTGACACGTGTTAGATGTAGATTAGAATCAATCGGAATAAGTCGGAACCCGTAATCAAGGGAATCAATGACATTGATAGGCGGGCGTCCTCCCACTAAACCCCAACCCCATGGGCAAGAATGGGGTCCCTCGGTCCGCTCTATCTCTTGGTGTTGGACTAAGGTACGGAAGAGAGAATTGGGTATCGCGAAATCTCAATCGTGCGTGTACGGTGACCTCATGCTCACTTGAGAATTGTGCCTCAAGGGGTTGTTCATGAGGCATATTCTGGCACCTCAGCGACGGGCCGTTGATCCCTAACGAATGCACATGCGCAAGACAAATATTGAAGGAAATGAATAGATGCATGAGTCTGGGAGGCAAAAAGGAGAAGAGGCAAGAAAATGCAAACACGCAGATTTGGAAGACCACGCTAGACATGTCGTTGGAAGGATTTGTGAACGAGATACAAGGTATGTATGGACAGAAGGATGAATCGAGAATTAGCGCGTGGTCACCAGCAACAGATGGCTATGTTGAAAGGTCCGATGTGATGCTGTGCATAGGAGAAAAGGTTAAGGTACTATGTTACATTCAACATTCAACATTCAACATTCTGCTGTATGACGCCACCATGTGAGCCAAGGTTAGGTAAAATGTGACAATGAACACATGAGCGGTACATTGGGTGGTTGGCGGCTATAGCGTTTACATGTATGAAATTTGCTGAATGTTTTGCAACTTGTTTTGGGATTGAGACATGATAGCGAGGCAATGGCGGTGACAATACCAGTCGTGTTCAGCGAATTGATCGCAGGATTCATTCGGGACTGGGAGAATGGTAGTAAGTGCTCGCAATATGCGATATGGACTGATTTGAATACGTTCCTAGTGGTAACAGGGAATTCCGGGATTATTGGTGATGATGTACAGATGTTAAGGTGTAAAGGTGTAAAGGTGTAAGGATGTAAAGATGTAAAGGATGTAAGGGATGTAAGGATGTAAGGATGTAAAGATGTAATTGTACATATTGTTGTATTCTCTCCTATGGTTACCTAATTATATATATTTCTTCGAGTCTAAGTGGAACGTGATAGTAAGAATAGGAGCGAAAAGGCAAGCGCTTTTGAATCAATTCATTCGAATCAAAAGAGCATCTCTCGAATTGAAATGTTGTGACATATTTTCCGAATAACGTGCATCGCACTTTGAACCGAGATCTGTGGGTCGCTGTTATCATGGCAATAAATCAATCAAAAAGGTGGATCGGTTTTAGTCAAGACTGTGAAAGATATCCTATCACATCCTGTCAGATATCACATGAAGGGGGAGACGAGAGAGACGAGAGAGACGAGGGAGACGGCGGAGTACGGAATTTGTTGCATATGCAATAACCTATGCAATGAAAACAAAGAAAGTATATTTTGACGCGTAGAGGTAGGTGAGTAGAATGATTGACTGCATGATTGACTGCATGATTGACTGCATGATTGACTGCATGATTGACTGCATGATTGACTGCATGATTGACTGCATGATTGTCGTACCGAATACACAGAGAGTAGATACATGTACCGTCCATACATAGCACATAGCACATAGCACATACATATCCATTTACCAGACTTCACTCGGCCATGCCCCTTCTCCTTCTCCTCCACCTTACCGACAGACGGTGGTGGTCTGGACTAGAGGGCGGAAGTACACAGCCCACCAGTACAGAGTCGTAAGTATATGTCTCGTACCTTGTCCCTAGCACCTCGCACCTCGCACCTCTCACCCAGCACCTCTCACCCAGCACCTCTCACCCAGCACCTACCTAATCTATCGGTCCATGCACATACCCAGACTTGGTCTTGGCTGATCTTTTCCTAATTGATTCAATAATACGGAATAATATACTCCAGTACACTTACACTTACCTCTCCTCCCCCGCCCCCCTCCTCTTGATCTCCTCTTGATCTCCTCCACGATCAAATCCCCAGCTTATTCCGAAAACGCCAGAACTGCACTGCGTCATAGTTTCGTATTGACATCGAACAAACTTACCAATGGTTCGATGAGTGAAGCCTGCTCTTGATGATGCATAGTTTATGGTTTATGGTCTATAATCTATAGTTTGTGATCTATGGTCTATGGTTTATAATCTATAATCTATAATCTGTAGTTTATACTATAATCTATAATCTATAATCTATAATCTGTAGTTTATACTATAATCTATAATCTATAATCTATAATCTATAATCTATAATCTATAATCTATAATCTATAATCTATAATCTACAGCCTTTGGTTTATAGATCTGATAAATCAATGTGAGACCTACTTCCGAATAGTTTCATGTTGGTGTACTGCATTTGACATCCTGTATCTCCATCCTGTGAATACTAATCTCATTGGCTGATGGCTTTAAACACAACCAATCACATGCCTTCCCCGCAAATGGCTTATGATAGATTAGCGCAGTTTTTCCTTTTCCTTTTCCTTTTCCTTTTCCTTCTCTCTTCTAATCTGAGATGTTTTCATACGTAGCACCAGCCAAGACAAGTGGCGTGACCTTGCTTTTTCCGTGTCGTTTTGGTCGTTTCCTCTAACTAACCATCCAGCAGCGGTAGCCCTCTCCATTTCCGTTCCCATCCCCCCCTGCGACAATTTATCACCAACAGTATAACATCAGCCTCCCAAATATATAAACTTCAACTCTTTCCCCAATCTTCTCCCTTTTGAATTATCATCTCATCTCATCCACACTTTTAATTTATCTTTCAAGAGTATTGTGTGTCGTGTATCGATCACTTCCCAATTCATCATTATATTCTCTTCAACACACAGTCGTCAATCAAATTCGACTCATATCCCCTCATACCCCGCCATACACCAGCTTCACTTCATCCTCTTACCACCTTCGCAAACACAACTATATCTGAATCACTTGCATTTAACCTCACTTGCATTTAACCTCCCACCCAGACATTCCTCAAATTCTTAATCATCATCTATCATCATGGGTTTGAAAGCAGTTCATTTCGGCGCCGGTAATATCGGTAGAGGTTTCGTTGCTGAATTTGTGAGTTCACCTCCATTTCCACCTTTCCGTTTCATCATTTCCATGCACCATACTCCATTGGTCCTCCTTACATATTTTAAACTTCAGTATCCCATCTGCCGTAAAACCGCAACTCTTGCTAACCATACCACTATTAGCTTCACAAATCCGGCTATGAAGTCGTCTTCTGTGATGTCATGGACAGCGTTATCCAGAAATTGCAAACCACCCCTTCATACAAAGTTATTGAAGTTGGAGCAGAGGGGACAAGCGAAGACACCATTACCAATTATCGCGCCATAAATTCGAAAACACACGAAGCCGATGTTATTGAGGAGATTCGTACAGCGGATGTAGTAACTTGCTCCGTTGGTCCGAATATTCTCAAGTTCATTGCACCAGTTATCGCCAAGGGTATCGATGGTCGCTCCAATGATGCAACCCCAATCGCGGTCATTGCTTGCGAGAACGCAATAGGTGCAACGGATACTCTCGCCAAGCACATCAAAGACGACCATACCCCTCAGGATCGTTTAGATGATCACCACAAACGCGCACGATATGCTAACTCTGCCATCGATCGTATCGTTCCCGCCCAAGATCCTGATGCAGGTCTCGATGTCAAGCTCGAGAAATTTTACGAATGGGTTGTTGATCGCACACCTTTCAGTGACCACGAACCGCCCGCCATCCAAGGTATCAAGTGGGTAGATGACTTAATACCTTACATTGAGCGCAAACTCTTTACCGTCAACACTGGACACGCAGCTGCTGCATACCACGGGTACTACCACCAGAAGGCCACAGTCTATGACGCTCTACAAGATCCTAATATTCTCAAGGAGGTTCATGCGGCGCTGAAGGAGACGAGTAGATTGATCGTTGACAAGCACGGTATCGATGTCCAAGAGCAAAAAGACTATGTCGACAAGATCATCACCAGAATAGGAAACCCACATCTGGAAGATGCCGTAGAAAGAGTTGGTCGTGCACCTCTGCGCAAACTGAGCAGAAAAGAACGGTTCATTGCACCGGCAGCTGAACTTGCAGAGGAAGGAAAGGAATTTACTGCACTACTAGATGCTGCTGAGATGACCTTCCGTTTCCAAAACGTTGAAGGTGATGAGGAATCCCAGGAGTTGGCTAAGATCATGTCTGAAAACTCTGCCGAACAAGTTGTGGAGAAGGTCTGCGGGTTACAGTCCGATCACCCCTTGTTCCCTCACGTGGTAACGGTTGTGAAGAAGGTCCAGGCCGATGAGTAGAGTGGTGGGGTTTTCTTTTTTTTTCTCACGGTTTCTAGCATGGCGAATGGAGATGACATGGATGGATTGGATACTGAGCGTTACTCCCGGCGTGTTATGGATACGCAGTTCGCTTTTGATGATAAGGGTTGGTATAATAGTTATCTATAGATGATAGCTGAATGAATTGAATGATTGAATGAAATAGTAAATATAATGGGTGTTTACCACTTGGTTGTGCCTCTAGCTTGGATGTTGTCGGCAAATGAACTTGAAGGGGAGCCTTTACCATGAAGTAAATGAGTATGAAATATTTGAAACCATTGTTGACTCTGTATTTTGATCTAGATAGATAAGCCACTAACGTGAGGACAAACTGTATGTTCCTTGAATTTCTAAATGGGTGAAGTTGAACTTGAGTAGAGACTTCAGAGATGGGATGTGAGGGTGACCATCTAAGAATTCGAACATGGCTTGCAATTGTACCATGCTAATATATTCATTCCAATAATGGCGAGCTGGCAAGGACAGCTGGCCAGCCTACATAGGACTTCACATCGAATAATAAATGTAGTTTTTCGTCTTCTCACTTTTTTTTTTTTTTTAGCTGATATGGACAAATTAAATACCTACCAACGAAAGATATTGAGTACTGATTTGTGCTCGCATTATCTTCCACACCTGTGATTCCTTATTCTCGGTAGGTATTAAATATTCCTGGAGATAATGAATTAAGGTTATTGCACTAAGCCGAATTAGCATTAGTCAGTATCATTCCAAGCTGCCACATCTCGAACTCCAGAGGAACATTGTGAAATATATCCTGACACCTTCAAAATTCCATTTATTTCTTCGCCAACTCAGCTTTTTCCCTAATTCTTGATTTTACGACGTGGAAACGAAAGATCTCAGGTCGCCTGAGTTCTGCGATTGAATATACACCAAATTCTGTCTGGTGAAGGAACCATTTTGTCAAACCACCCACTACATGCGCTGAAAGCCACATTACTGCTTTTTTCTACCCCCCTTACTTTCCACACATAATTCAAGATGAGATTGGACGTAAAGGTGAGAATCACTTCTTTTCCTGCCAGCAATCTGCGACATTGGCATAGCTGTCAAATGCTATGACTTCTTTGGTTATACCTGCGAATCAGGATAGTATCAACAACCTCAAACTGAGGGAGACGGTATTGGTTGGGAATATGGCATCAATTACTAATTCGATTTACAAATGTCAGAGGCAGCTATTTGCACGATCGGAAAGAGTGAAGGGAATTGATTTCCATCCAGTCGAGCCATGGATTTTAACCACACTATACAGCGGTATGTTCCCGGGCGCATGAAGTCTGGGGATAGAGTATTGATACTTTTCAGGTCATGTTTATATTTGGTCTTACGAAACTCAAGTTAGTAGCATTTGTCTCGCGATCCCCTCCTGCGCTGACCATTTGTAGGCCATCGTCAAGACATTCGAGTTGACGGATGTCCCTGTTCGAGCAGGTAGATTTATTGCTCGAAAGAATTGGATTGTTTGCGGTTCCGACGACTTTCAATTACGAGTTTACAATTACAATACTTCGGAAAAGATCACCACCTTCGAAGCCCATCCAGATTATATTCGCGCCAT
The DNA here is from genome assembly GCA_905066765.1 of Sclerotinia trifoliorum. Lineage (NCBI taxonomy): Eukaryota > Fungi > Ascomycota > Leotiomycetes > Helotiales > Sclerotiniaceae > Sclerotinia > Sclerotinia trifoliorum. The sequence continues at coordinate 157,379 of CAJHIA010000020.1, forward strand.
CGTTGTTCATCCTACGCAGCCTTTTGTTTTGACCGCCTCTGATGATATGACAATCAAGTTGTGGGATTGGGACAAGGGTTGGAAATGTGTGCAGGTATTTGAGGGACACAGCCATTATGTTATGGGTCTGGCTATCAATCCAAAAGACACAAACACATTTGCATCGGCTTGTTTGGACAGGACGGTAAAGATCTGGAGTTTGGGATCATCCACAGCAAACTTTACGCTCGAGGCCCACGAAACGAAAGGTGTCAACCATGTTGATTACTACCCTCAATCCGACAAACCATATCTTCTCACTACTTCAGACGACAGGACAGTCAAAATTTGGGATTACACTACGAAATCTTTAATTGCAACGCTAGAAGGCCACACCAGCAATGTCTCGTTCGCATGCTATCATCCAGAATTACCCGTAATTATCTCCGGTTCTGAGGATGGCACCGTCAAAATATGGCATGCAAATACATACAGATTGGAGCAGTCTTTAAGTTATGGATTGGAGAGAGCTTGGTGTGTTAGCTACCAAAGAGGGAAGCAGGGAGTTGCTGTGGGTTTCGACGAAGGTGCGGTGGTTGTAAAGATGGGTCGAGAAGAGCCTGCAGTATCGATGGACAATTCCGGAAAGTTGATTTGGGCTAGACATAGTGAAGTCGTCTCATCTATCATCAAGGGCGGAGGTAAGTTTATTTATTTTTTTTTGCTTACGAGGTTATGACTAAATCGTGTGTAGATGCTTCAGTGAAAGATAACGAACCAATTTCTTTACCTACGAAAGATCTCGGCACTTGCGAAGTATATCCACAAACCCTTCTTCACTCTCCGAATGGACGTTTTGTTTCAGTATGCGGGGACGGCGAATTCATTATTTATACTGCTCTTGCATGGAGGAATAAGGCATTCGGCTCGGCTTTGGATTTTGTTTGGGGCTCGAAGGACAACAGTAATGATTACGCGATACGAGAATCAGGTACAAGCGTGAAGATCTTCAAGAATTTTGTGGAGAAAAGCGGTGGTCTTGATGTTGGTTTCCAGGCTGAAGGTTTGACTGGCGGCGTTCTACTCGGTGTTAAGGGTCAAGGCGGTATTGGTTTCTATGACTGGCAAAGCGGTGGGCTGGTCAGGAGGATTGAAGTTGAGCCAACGGAAGTACGTATGCATGCCGTGAAATTGTAACTTGGCGCTGATTGATATAGGTATATTGGTCTGAAAATGGAGAGTTGGTTGCTATTGCATGCGAAGATACTTTCTACGTCCTCAGATTCTCGCGAGAGAATTACGTTGCGGCTCTGAATGCCGGAGAGGTTGATGACGATGGAGTCGAGGCTGCATTTGAAGTCGTCACGGATATCAATGAAACGTATGTCCCACTAACTTCACACAAGCCCGCGATACTAACGTAACCTAGTGTACGAACAGGTGAATGGGTAGGTGACTGCTTCATCTATACCAACAGCACGAACAGACTGAACTACTTGGTTGGTGATCAAACTTATACCATCTCTCACTTTGATCAACCCATGTACTTGCTTGGATACATTCAGCGCGACTCTCGCATTTACCTCGCCGACAAAGATGTCAATGTCACTTCCTTTGCCCTTTCTCTCGCAGTTGTAGAATATCAAACATTGGTCTTGAGAGATGACATGGACACTGCCGCAGAAGTACTTGGCACGATTCCGGCCGACCAGCTTAATAAAATTGCCCGTTTCCTCGAAGGTCAAGGACATAAGGAATTGGCGTTGGAAGTTGCTACTGATAAAGAACATAAGTTTGAGCTGGCTCTCGCATTAGGCCACCTTCCGATAGCCCTCGAACTTGCCCGTGAAGCAGATGCCGAGCATAAATGGAAGACAGTCGGTGATGCAGCACTTGCTGGTTGGGATGTTGCACTTGCCGCGGAATGCTTCAAAAATGCCAGGGATCTTGGTTCGCTTTTATTACTTCACTCAAGTACTGGTAATAGAGAGGGACTCAAAGCATTAAGTGTACAGGCGAGCGATGCAGGCGCTCATAATGTTGCGTTTACATGCCTTTGGCAATTGGGAGACGTTGATGGATGTATTGAGTTATTGATCAAGACTGGTAGAGCGGCGGAAGCTGTGCTGTTTTCACAAACATATAAGCCCAGTGTTACGGTCAAAACCGTGCACGCATGGAAAGATCAGTTGGAAAACGATAAGAAAGGGAGGGTAGCTAAGACCGTCGGTGTACCCGGTGAAGATGAAGAGCTTTTCCCTGAATGGGAAGAATATCTAAGGTTGGAGCAAGAAGCCGGTGAGAACCTTATTGATGTTAATGGGGATGGACACGAGAAGATTAATGGAGATGGGCCTGATCCTGACGCTGAAGCCGTCGGGGAGGGCTTACTAGAGACGAAAGACGATGAGGAAGAATCAGAGGAAGATTAGGAGTGGCGGAAAAAACCGGGGGTTTGTGCATTTGGGAATTTCTCAAAGGTAGTTATAAAAGCGACTGTAGAGATAAATGTTGTATTTTGAAAGAGAATCAAAGATTTAGTGTTTCTAGTTTGAGCAGTGATAGACGATGAGTATTTAACTTTTATCACTCGAAACGATGATGAGAACAAGAGTTACTAGTAGAGGAAGATGAGCGGAAGGACTAGTGGTTATGAGCGAGTTTACTGTCACGAAATCATTTTACAGAGTGTTACGGGTAACAGTCAACCTGTCTTTACAAACTTAGACCTCCCTGAAAAGCTAAGCAACTTGTATATTAATTTGTATAGCAATTACTTTATATAGTTTTCCTATTTTCAGCAAACTCGAATATATAATCTGATCTTAATTATATGATAGAGTCTTTAGAAGTATAGGCTTCTGTAAGCTTCTTGGAGTTTTCAGGAATATAGACTTCTAGATACTCCCGAAATGGATTAGTATATAATCAGAATAGTTTTATAATTTAAAAGTTTTATATTTAATTTAATTATCAATTAGTTTATTTATATTCCAATTGATCTAATAATGTATTCATTTTCGAATAAATAATCAATGATTATTAGTCTTAATCTACAATTATCAATCAGACGAATCCTGAGATAATCATTATCTTAATCAGATTGTTATATTTTGAACATTATTATAGTTAAACTATATATAATATAATATCTTTTAATCAATAATTTATTGAATTATCTTTATTCAATCTAATCAGGGTTCTTATTCAAGTTATTGTTATTATAGAATATAAATGAATGATTTAGATATTCATTCTTGATTTATTTTATAAAGATTATAATAAATATTGAATTTTTGTTATATAAATTGATCTTTATTATATCTTTAATAAACAATTTTTTTTGATTCTTATATAAAGGATTTTATAATTAATCTTCTTTTTTTATAAAATTATATTTAATTGAATTGAATTATTTTTTAATAATCTAATAATCAAGATTATAAATGATCAATTAAACAAGAATATAAAATCTGAAATTTATTATTTTTTTTTCAGTTATGAATTGTTTAGATAGGGATTTGATAAGGTATTTAGAGAAATAGATTTCAATTATATAATTGAAAAAGTATTATAATAATTCAGGCAGATTGGATCAATTATAATTTATATTATCAAATTTCAATAATATATTAGGTATATTATCTGGAATAATGATTATTTAAAATTACAATTTTATAAAGGATTGAAAAATATTATCAAAGACAAATTAACAAGAACTTCGAAATTATTTAATTTTTTCGAATTAATCGAAATCTTTATTCTTATTGATAATCGATTTTATAAATGATAAATGAAGAAAAAAGGAATTATTTAGGAAAACAGAAAGTTTCAAAAATCTTATTATTAAAATAGATATTATGATATCGATAATTCAATAGAATTAAATGATATCGAATAATATTATATAAAACTAAATAATCTAAATATTAATGAAAAGAAAAAATATAAAAAGAATAATTTATATTTTATTTATAAAAAAAATGAATATATATTTTAAGATTGTTTTTAAAAGAAGAAATTATTTATTATAAAAAATAGAAAATAGATAAGATTTGGAAATAAAAAACAAGATTTTCGAGAAACGAAGATTTTGAAAGAAAATTTAAAAGAAATAGGATTATTAGAAAAAGATTTATTTCAATTTTATTCTGAATAATTGAAGGAATAAGATATTAACAATTAAAACTTTAGAATTAGTATTGAAAACAATATCAATTATAAAAAAGAATTTTTAGAAGATCTTGAATTAAAAGATAAAGAATCAATCGAAAAATTCAAAGAAGATTAATAACTAATTGAATTCTGTTATTTGTTTTAAGAAAATAAATTATAGTATTTAATCAATTATTTAAATAAGAAACAAATATAATATTATTATAAAAAGAAGAAATCTGATTTTATTGAAAAATATAGAATTTATGATTATTTTATTTTGTTAGTATTTTATATTATAATATATAATGATATTTATTGTATAATATTTAAGGAAAATATTAAAGCAAATAATATTGGAAAATATATTATGGATATAGATTCTTTATTCTTCGATAAAGTATAAGGATATAACAAAAATAATTTGAAAATTGGAGATATATAAGAAATCCTATTATAAATCAAAACTTGTTATATTTAACGAAGAATTAATAGAAATAATAAAGAAATATCAAACTAAGATTATTATCGAGATTTCTAAACAAGATCAATAGAATTATTATTTATTATATTTTATTAATTATTAAGTATAAACAAATATTAATATAAATAATTAAATCTTTTTATTGAAGAACAAATTATCGAATCATTATTGTTAAAACTAAATAGTATTATAGAAATTGAACAATTAATTGTAAAAATCAAATTAAAGAATCAATAAATCAATGTTTTGATTGATTCCAGAATTATAAATATATTTATAGATTCTAATTTTGTAAAAGAAAATAGAATTTCTATAAAGTTAAAACAGAACTTTTATCAATTGATATTATTAAAAGAAAAGAAAACTGGAATTGATAATTGAGTATATAAAGAAATCAGTATTATTAAGATGATTATATCAAATAAATATATTGAATAAATCAAAATGGATTTAATATTATTAAATAAATATATAATTATTCTTGATATCTTATAGATTAAGAAATATAATTCAAATATCGATTAAATAAAAAATATTTTAATATTCGATTATTATAATTACAATAACAAATAATTATATAATTTAAAGAAATAGATTTCCTAAAAGATTAGATATTATATTATAATAATAATGAATCCTTTATTAATCAATAAAATCGATAAAAAAGAAATTCTAATATAATACAAAAGATTCATTAAACTTTTCAAAAACTTCTAAGATTTGAAAATTTTACTAAAATATAAACTTTGAAATTATAAAATCAATTTCAAAAAAAGATTTATATTCTTTATTAAAAAATTGAAGTTATATAACTCTAATATTATACAAATATAAAAAGAATACAAAACCAAAATTGAAAAGAAAAAATAGATTAGGAAATCTAAATCCCTTTATATATTTAATATATTATTAGTATTTAAAAAAGGCAATTTAAATAATCAATTTTGTAAAGATTATTATTGAATTAATAATAGAACAATCAAAAATATATATTCAATACCAAAAACCCAGAAATTTAAGAATAAATTGAATAGAATTGTAATCTATATAAAATTAAATCAAAAAAACATTTTCAATTTGATACAAATAAAAAAAAGTTATAAATAAAAGATAATTTTTATTCTACTATCAGATCTATAAAAATACACAATTATATTATTCAGACTAATCAATATATCAATTATATATCAATAACAAAACAATAAAATACTCAAGAAATTCAATTTATTTATAATCTATTATTTAAATAATATTCTAATCTTTTTTTAGAAAAAAAAGAAATACAAAAAATATATATTAAAAATATTCAAAACATTCAAAAAAATAAATTCAAAACTCAAATTATCGAAATACAAATTTGAAATATAAAAGATAATATTTCTAGAATATATTATTTAATCAAAACAAATAAATATAGATCCTAAGAAAACAAAGAAGATAAAGAACTAAAAACGATTTAGAAATATCAAGAATATATAATTTATATTAGAATTCATCAATTTCTATTGAATATTTATAAAAGATTTCTCGAAAATGATAGAATCTTTTATCAAAATAACTAAAAAAGAAATAACTTTTATATAAAATAAAAAAACAAAACAAATTTTCCAAGAAATTAAAAATAAATTTACAAAGAAACTTATTCTTTATAATTATTATAATAATCAAAAAAACATTATCGAAATAAATACTTTTGATATTTATATAACAAAAATCCATTTACAAAAAGATAATAATAAGAAATTATATTCTATTGTTTATTATTCAAACAAAATAAATAAAATAGAACAAAATTATAATATTTATAAAAAGGAATTTATAATTATCATAAAAACATTAAAATATTAAAGAATCTATTTTCAAAAAGTTAAATTCCCAATAATTATTTATATTAATTATATAAATCTTCGAACTTTTATCATCATTAAGATTTTAAATAATTGTAAATTGATTAAATAGATTAAGAAACTAACAGGATTTGATTTAATAATCAAATATATCAAAGGAAAAAATAATACAAAAATAAATACTTTAAACAAATTATCAAATTATAAAGATAATAAAATCTATCAGGAAATAACGATTTTGAAATCCTTATAAAATAAAGATTTTATTTTTAATCTAATAGAAATCGTTATTATAGAAAATAAATTAATAAAGATTTGAAAAAATAGATTTATAAAAGTATAACAAAAAAAGGAAGATATTAAATAATCAAAATTATCAATAATTATTAATAGATTATTTCGAATAAGAAACAAAATATAATTATCAAATAATATTATCTCCGAATATATTATAGAATAATATATATTATTAATTTATAAATATCAAAGAATATAAAAAATATATCTAAAAATCAAAAAACAATATTAGAATCCAGAACTTTATAATATAATCAATAAAATAATTATCGAATATAATACTTATATTAAGAATAAAGTTTTTTATTATATTCTTTATAAACAAATAAATATTATTAAAATACTATTTATATTATAAAAATCAATATCATAGAATTTCATAAATCTATTACCAAAATCTAAGAATTCAATAATAGAAATAATATATAATTACCTTTTTATTATAATAAATAGATTAATAAAATATCTAATATTTATACTATATCAAATAATTTTAATTATAGAAATACTAATCTTTATATTTTTGAAAAAGATTATTATAATATATAAATTATCAAAGGAAATACTCTCTAATAAAAATAAACTTTTTATATTGAAATTTTGAATTATTTTAATAATATTATTAAAAATAAAAAGAAAAATGTTTATTGTATTTCATTTACAAATCAATAAAGGAAATAAAAGAATAAATCAAATTATCAAAGTTTATTTCCGATATTATATAAATTATCAATAAAACAATTGAATAAAACTTTTATTCTTAATATAATTCATATACAATAATTCAATATTAAAAATAATATAAATCATTCCGAATTATATCAATTATAAATATAAATTAATTATATATTACAAATTAAAGATTATAAAAATAAAAAATCAATTTATAATAATATAAACAAAAAGATTCAAAAAAATCCATAAAGAAATAATAACAAAATTGAAATTTATTATCGAAAGAAATATATATTATTACAATCAGAAATATAATCAAAAATCAATATTAAAAAAGAAGAATAAAGTTTATTTATTTTGAAAAAATATTGAAATAAAAAAATTTAATACAAAATTGAATTATAAAAAATTCGAATTATTCAAAATCAAAAAAGTTAAAGGATTCTTGAATTATAAATTATTATTATTAAAAAATATAAATATACATCTAATATTTTATATATCTCTATTCGAATTAACATTCTCAAAAATATCTAAAACTTTTAAAACAGAAATTATATTTATAAATCAAAATATCGAATATAAAATAAAAAAGATATTAAATTATAAATATATTAAAAACAAAATCAAATATTTAATAAAATAAAAAGATTACTTTGATTTCGAAAACATATAGAAATTTGAAAAGGAAATTAAATATTTGAAGAAGTTTCAAAAGTTTCATTAATAGAATTCGGATTTATTCAAAAGAAAAATGAATTCATTATTTCCTACAAAAAAAAATCGAAAGAATCGAATTTGTTTATAAGAATTTCATTGAGATTGATAAAATCAATTGATAATTAATCAAATTGATCAAATTGATCAAATTGATCAAAAGAATCAAAATTAACAAAAGGTATCGAGAATGTAATAATTTCTTTTTTTTCCTTTCTCTTTTTTTTTTCCAAAGTATTTAATTCATTAAAATATTTAAGATTTCGTTTAGTTATCTTTCTACAATAACCTTATAAATAATCTTATTGTTTTTGAAGATAAAAAATTTTAATTATAACTTTTTTTTCTTTTTTACAAAATTTCTTTTTTTGTTTATTTAAGAATTTTTAATTATTTATTCGAAAAACTTTTTTATTTTAATCATCTTTCAAATACTATTTTGTATCACAAAGAATACAAGATTATATATATTTAGAATAATAAATCTTTTATAAATTATTCAGAATTTTTATATAACAAAGGTTTTTTGTATAATAATAAATATATAAAATCATTTCGATATTAAAATTCTTGATTTCAATTATAAAACAGAATTTCTTTTTATTCTTTCAACAAATTTTATTGAATTATAAATCATTTATAATAAAAAAAAAGATCAAAATATAAAATGATGAAAATTAATAAATTATATATTAATTATAAATAATTGAGAACAATACTTAATTAAAAAGAAAATAATATTATAAAATCATTTTACAAAATATTATAGATAATAATCAATCTGTTTTTACAAACTTAAATCTTCCTGAAAAGTTAAACAATTTATATACTAATTTATATAACAATTATTTTATATAATCTCTTTATCTTCAATAAACTTGAATATATAATCTGATTCTAATTATATAATAAAGTTTTTAGAAGTATAGGTTTTTATAAATTCCTTAAAGCTCTTAGAAGTGTAAGCTTCTGAATACTCCCGAAATAAATTAATATATAATCAGAATAGTTTTATAGTTTAAAAGTTTTGTATTCAACTTAATTATCAATTAGTTTATTTATATTCCAATTGATTTAATAATGTATTCATCTTTGAATAGATAACTAATAATTATTAGTTTTAACCTACAATTATCAACTAGACGAATCCTGAGGCAGCCGTTGCCTCAATTAGATCGTTACATTTACTGAGTTAAATAAATCAGAATCTACTTGATTTAATTTCTTTATATTGTTGACTCCAGGACTTGTGAAGATTTTTATCCTCAGTTGAGAAAATATTCACTCGTATGTTTTTAAAATGTTTAATTCTAACTAGTATTATAAGGATTTTTTAATGGTCACTATCAGTGGTGATCATTTTTGACAGAGAGGTAATGATTATACAAAAAAGTGAATATGATCATTACTTCGAAATCGATTAATTTAAGAGATATTTTGAAATTTAAAAAAGGAAAATATAATAAAATTAATTAATAAATTTAAATATTCAATCAAAATTAAATTATTTTTATTATTTATATAATGATATTGACTTTTTTAATAGATTTATAATAAAAAATTATTAAGGAATTAAAATCATTTTTTGATATAAAATAAATTTATAAAATAATGATGATTATATAAAAAAAATTATTAAAGAGTAGTAATTATATAAAATATTAATTAGAAAATAATAATTATATAAAATATTGATTAAAAAATAATGATTATTATTGATTTGTTAATATTATAATTTTATTATATATAAGATTTATTTGATAAATGATAGAAAATAAGAAACTTGTTTAAATGAATTACAATCTTAATAATGTAATTAGTTTGAAATACTTTAGTAAATACCTTGATAAAAAATCTAACAAAAAGTTTGATATAATATATAATTTGTAAATATTTAAATGTCTTTTTTTATATTATATATATGATATTATATATATTAATTAATGTTTTGATAAATTATTTGTATTTATTTTTTTATATTAAATAAAATTAAATTTGTTGATAATTTTTTTGATCTTTTTAAAGAATTAGATTTATTTTTAATTCGATTTTCAAAACAATATTGTAAAAGTGATAGGTTGAGATATGTATATTTTAATAATACATTGTAAAGAGGGAATTTCTCGAAGGAGGTTAATCGATGATAAATAATAATTATTATAATAATAATAATATTATTTATATTAGTAATAGAAGATTTAATTGTGTTTAAGTTTAATATAGTAAAGTCAAATATAATTATAAATCGAAATCAAAATAATAAAATAGAAATTTTATTATTTTTTTTGTTTGATTATTTCAAAGAATTCTTCAAGGAAAATCTTTGTATTTATAATATTTAATAAAATATTAGTATATTTTATAATTAATAATAAAATTAATTTATATAATAAAAACATATAATAATTGATAATCTTCAAATTAATAAATAAGAAATTTTATATAATTTTATTTAATTTAATTTTTTTATAAATCAATCTAATATAAATTATAATTGAATTTTCATATGATAATAAAATTTAATAATATATATAAATATTATTATTATATTATATAATCATTTGATCATTGATTTAAATAATATTATTAAATAATTTAATAACTTATTAGAAAATATTATATATTCTTTGATAAACTTTTAATTACTTTATTCTGTAAATTTTTTGTATAATAAAATTATATCAATAGTGAATTTATATATAAAATAATTTATTAGAAAATATTTTTTTTTATAAAATTAATTGTATAAATAAAATCTAGAAATAAAAAGTTAATAAATATATAAATAGAATAGATTTGAAATCTTTGTATTAAATAATTCTAATATAATAAGGTTTTGAAATTTTAATAAATTTTGATAAACTTATTATTTATTATTCAACCTTGAATATTCAATTATAGATGATTCTAAAAAATTTATTTAGAATATTTAAAATCTATAAATGTTTTATAAATTTAATAAATTTTATTTTATATAAATAAGTATATTCAAATAAATATATAAAATTTATAAATATTTTTAGATTTTTTTCAATTTTAAAGGGTTTAATGATTTAATATCAAAGAGTTTAATATTATAAAAAGATTAATATTCTAAATTTAGAAGGTTTAATATTATAATTTAAAGAGTTTAGTATTTTTAGTTTAGAAGATTTAATATTTTTGATAAATTTGTTATTTTAATTTAAAAAATTTAATATTATAATTCAAAGGTTTATAATTTTAAAAGATTTAATATTTTAATTTATATTTAACATTTTGAAATTTTAATATATTTTATTGAACTTTTGGTAAACTCTTTTTAATAAATTAAAAATCTTAATTGTTTTGTATATTTATCAAAAATTAAAAATATTATTTATATTTATGATTTATTAGAGAAAGAGTAAAATTTAAGAATAATATTCTTAAAGATATTTCTACAATTGAATTGATTAATTTGTTAAATGAGATTTATTTTTTGAAATTCTGAAAATTTCTTTAAATATATTGTTTATAAATTGTATTCTTTTATTATTAAATTATAAATATAAATAATATTTATTTTAAAATATTATAATTAAATAATATATACAAATAATTTAAAAGAATTTTTGATTCAAAAATATTATTTATTATTACAATTTATTAATAAACAAATAAATAAATACAAATAATATTTTTAAAGAAATTTTCATGATTTCATTGATTTATTTAATATAATTTATTTTTTAAAATCACGAAATTTAATCAAGGATATTATCCGTTCAAATTTATTCTTTTATTATTAGATTATAAATATAAATAATATTTGTTTTAAGATATTGTAATTTAATAATATATACAAGATAATTGAAAAGAAATTTTGATTCAAAAATATTATTTATTTTTTATATTATAATAATTGATTATTAAATGAAAAAAAGATATCATTTTATTCTTTTTTAAATTTTATAAATTCAATTAATAAATTCTATCTTTTAATAATTACAAAAATTTAATAAAATATAATATATTAAAATTAAATTGTAAATATAAATAATATTTATTTTAATTTTTTAATTAAATTATATATCAAATAATTTTTTTAAATATATAAAACATTTTTATTTTTATTTTTTTATTTTATATTAAATAATTATCAAGTTATATTAATTAAAATTAATATAAATAATAAATTAAAATTTTTTTATTAAATCTTATAATATATATATAACTCTTAATAATCCTTTGTTAATATTTTTATTATAAATTTTATAATTTATATATAATTCTTAATAAATTTTGATAAGCCTTTATTAGTACTTTTATTATAAGCTTTATGATTTATATATAACTTTTAATGAATTTTTAATAAATCTTTATTAATACTTTTATTATAAACTTTATAATTTATATATAACTTTCAATAAATTTTTGATTATTTTATTTTGTAAAATATTTGTATAATAAAATTATATCAATAATAAATTTATATATAAAATAATTTATCGAAATTTTTTTGATAAAATCAATTGTATAAATGAAATCTAAAATAAAAATCGATAGGTATATAAATAGAATAAATTTGAAATTTTTATATTAAGTAATTTTAATATAATAAGGTTTTAAATTATTCTAAGTTTTTATAAATCTATTATTTATTATTCAATTTTAAATATTTAATTATAAATGATTTTATAAAATTTATTTAAGGTATTCAAAGTTTAAAAGATTTATATATTTTTCTAGAATTTTAATTAATATAGATAAGTATATTGAATAAATAATATAGTATTTATATAGATTATTATAAATTTATTTTTTGATATTCAAATTCTCATTCAATTTTGATTTTATATTATAGAATTGAAAAGAGATTCTAAAGGTTTAATTGAGATTCTAGAGGTTTAATTAGATTATTTGAGATAAACTTTTTGATATTTAAATTCTATATTAATTTTGATTTTATATTATAGAGTTTGAGAAAGATTCTGAAGGTTTAATTAAGTTATTTAAGTTAAATTTTTTGATATTTAAATTTTATATTAATTTTGATTCTATATTATAAAGTTTGAGAGAGATTTTAAAGGTTTAATTAAGATTCTGAGGGTTTAATTGAGTTATTCGAAATAAACTTTATATCAATTTTAATCTTATATTATAAAGTTTGAAAAAGATTCTGAGGATTTAATTAGATTATTTATAATAAACTTTTTGATATTTAAGTTTTATATCAATTTTAATTTTATATTATAAAGTTTGAAAAAGATTCTTGGTGTTTAATTAAGATTTTGAGGGTTTAATTAGGTTATTTGAAATAAACTTTTTGATATTTAAACTTTATATCAATTTTAATTATATAATATAAAGTTTGAAAAAGATTTTAGTTAAACTAATTAGTGTTATCAAGATTTTTTTTGATAATCATTATTGATGATGATTATTTTTGATAGAGAAGTAGTAATTATACAAAAAAGTAAATATAATTATCATTTTTAAATCGATCAATTTAAGAGATATTTTAAAATTTAAAATTTAAAAAAGATGATAAAATTCATCAATGAATCCAAATATTTAATCAGAATTAAATTATCTTTATTATCCGTATAACGATACTAATTAGTATTATAAGAGTTTTTTTGATGATTTTTACTAATAATGATTACTTTTGAGAAAAGGGTTAGGGTTAGGGTTAGGGTTAGGGTTAGGGTTAGGGTTAGGGTTAGGGTTAGGGTTAGGGTTAGGGTTAGGGTTAGGGTTAGGGTTAGGGTTAGGGTTAGG